>JAODAH020008568.1:0-12172 GCA_027574865.2 Coproporus ventriculus | reverse complement strand
GCAATCGTGTTAGAAATGTGTGGTACCAACAGGTACCAACTGAACCTTGAACTTATAGATACCAAACACAAATCAAAAGATAAATTTTGCAATTAAAATGTTTTACTGGTGAATTATTTTATTTTTTGTTTATTTTCATGCAATTTATATAATAAATGATTGCGGGTAAGAATTTATTGAGAATTATAGCGCTGATAGAAATAATTATGTAATTTTCTTCTTCATTCAGGTGTACAATGTGCAAAATCCCGTACATAATAACATGGAATTAATTTAATAGGCACGCAAAAATAATTCTCTACGTGAAAATGAAGACGCTTTCACTTTGTAAAACACCTCAGATCATTATTTTTAGGTACAAAATTTAATAATCTTGTTCCTGATTTTTCCTTTTGTTTTCTTTTTAAATCTTATAAAAATTCTTATAGCAATTGGAAAAAGTAAAATATCATTATTGTTGATTGTTGTATAGCATAAATATACATTTTATAACGCGTTTAATACAATTTAAATTGAATGAAACACGTGAATTTAAAAAGAAAGGTGTGATTGAAGGAGTGTTGTTGCATTTGATGAATAATTAATGCAGAAATCAAGTTTACTCATAGAATTATTAATATGTTCAAGACGAGTTCTTTATTTGAAGAAATTTTAATGAAAGTGAATTTTTGTCAGTGGAAACTTAGAGAAAGCTATAATTTAAATTATTTATTAAAAATGCCTTTTAGATTAAAACATTTTTTTCAACTTGCAGAATTTAGTAACCATATTGTTTATCTTTCTTCTGCATTTATTTTGATACCTATTTCTATTTTTTTTTATAAATCTAAATTACATCCTTTAACCTAAAATGTGTAAATTTGAAGATGTTGCTAAATATATAAAAGGATATTACATATACACTTTTGCAATATTATCGCTTAAACCCAGCAGGAATGTTGCTTATTTCTACTGCAATCATTATAAGATCAGCCTAAAATCGGCAATATATATAATTTAAAACAATAAACATTTTTTTACAATTACAAATGTTATGTTTACGTTTATTGAAGATACAATAAAATAATACAATTTCATTTATTGCGTAATAATCTTTTGGAGTTGAGTCGTGTTGTTTGATATGCAAAAGATTTATTACGTAAATCTGTGAGATTATTGCTCAAGGTTTTATTCGACTCTTCATTCGTTTTAATTTCCTGTTTTAATTATATAAAATAAAATGTTAAATAAATAAATTCAATTTGCAGTGGAAGATTAATGTTGCGATATAAAAAAGATATTAAATTTCGTTGTTAATTAAATGTTTTTCATTTTGCTCGTTTAATTAAACATGTCTAGTAAATGTTAAGTTCTTACTTAATTTAAAAAAAAATGAGATATAGACGTTATTTTTTTAACTTAAGTTTTAAAATTTTATTCCAGAAATTAGAAAAATGTTTATGCAATGCGTTCTTAATGATGCAAAAGAAAATAAAACTAAATTAAATTCAAATTAAATAAAGCATTACTCCACAAATTATTAAATTATGTTCGTTTTTGAATTTAAAAACAGAAATATTTAAAATATTTCACTTTATTCATTGTATAATGATTTGTTTGAAATAGTGTACATATTTTTACATTAAATTATGACACAAAAAATGTTATACCTACATTCCATAAATCAAACATTGTAATTTAAATTATTTTATTACAATGTTTACAAATTTTACTTTCATATCTTTTCAATACAACTAGCAGCTTATTTTTATCTTGTGTTTTCAATCTCTTTGTTATAATATCATTACATTTTTTTTAAAGATATTGAATTCTTTACAATTTATCTTTCGTAATTATATTAGATTCTTATTTTTAAGTTATACGACCAATTTTAACAAGATGCAAACATGGTTGCATAATTTCAGATTAATTAAATTAATAATTTGAACATACTTAACAAAATAAATAAAAACGAGAAAACCTTACTTTTTTATTATTCTATTACAAAAATTGTTATAAATCAACTTAAGATATTTTCATACAACTTTCGCAATTACTTCGTCTTTAAAATTCTGCAATGTTTTTATCATGGGTATATAAACCAATTCCGGAGCATCCTTTCCAAATAAAAAATCTACATGGTTAAAATTTGGTAAAGGAACTTCATATAGGCCAATTTTTTTCGTTAAATTAGCTGCTAGGTGTTTTACATCCTAGAAAAAAAATATTAATAAAATAAATGATGAGATTTTTGCATTAATATTTAGCAATTACCTTTATTCCTGCTAAATAATCATTATCTGCATACATAAGATAAATTGGTATCGCAATATCTTCAACTTTATATTTTGGTGGAACTAATTGACCATATTCTTTCATATTTCCTTCAGAGCCATAATCAAATTGTTTAAAATCTCCATTATTTGCAATTTCTTGCATATAGTGTATAACTGTTTTGGTTGAGGTTCCAGCAGGTGCATGGCTTAAAATAACTTCTATAAATTGCTAAAAATTGATTCATTTTAGAAATACTTTTATTTGTCTTGATCTTGAAGCAAGTAAAATTAATCAGAACATTTTAGGTCACAAGCAAAGTATCTCCAGATGCCTATCTTCTTTTTGACTTACCTCATCAAATTGCTCTCGGTCAAATCCACATAAGACAAATATGATATCTTCACATATTTTTTTCTCAAAAGAAAGATAGCAATCCGCAGCCAAAAATTTCATAATTTTATTGCTTGGTAGAAATTCATTAATACCCAAATGTTTTGCTAAAAACTTAAAATACATAAAAACTTTGTAACAGCTCTAAAATGAAAATGTAGTTGGAAGAAGATGCTAATCTCTTTCAGGGCTATCTACATCTTAATTGTATACTATTCTTACCTGTACATCATTCACCCAAGGAGACAAGTAGTGAATTGGTGACTTTATTTCCGACATATATGCTACAGGTGCTAAAGCAACCATAGCCTTTACATTTTTTGCTATCTCAGGTAACTTAGAAGCAAATACAAAAAACATTGTTGTTCCCATGGAATGGCCAACGTATAAAATATTTCCACCTTCTCCAGTTATTTTAGATATATGTTGTAATTCTGCTGGTATATCATGCATAGCCATATCGTGCCAACTGAAATAAAAAGTATCCACTACTGTAAATTTTTATAACATTAAAAAAAACTATTTTGATTTTGTTGCTTCTTCATTTCGAAAAATTAAAATATAATTTGAATACCTAAAATTCCAAAATTGTTGACTACTTGGATTTAAGCTGATATGAGCACGAGAGTACACATTTCCTCTTGCATTACCAAGCCAAACATCATATCCATAATCAGATAATATGAAAGCTACAAATAATAATATAACAGTTTGGGAGAATGTGATAAAGAAATGCTATACCTAAGGATTTATTTGCAGTATCTACCCAATCTGTACTGCTTGATAATAAACCGTGTTGAAGAAAAATTGGTTGTTTTCCTTGGGTCCCATTTTTTGAGGTTGGTATTCGATGTAATGTTAATAAGTAGCCATCATCGGTCTCAACTATATGTGATTCAGCAGCATATCCATGTCTTCTTATGATCTGAGGCTAAAAATTGTAATGAGGGAATAAAAATAAAGAGTTAACAACAAAACAAATAAAGTAATAATTACAAAAAAAGTACTAGATACATTTAAGGTGGACTAAATTCTTACTAATTAGTTCAAAACTAGAATTAAAAGTCCAACTTACAGATTTCAGCAGCTTTTTTTAAAATTCTATGTTTCTATAATATAAATTTGGAAAAGTATTTAAATAGAAGTAAATAGTAATATCTAATATTAAATTATGAAAATAACTTTTAAAATTTAAATATCAGGACTAAACTATACTGGTTGAGAGCCTGAGAGTACAAAAACAAATCAATATTTTCATACTCAAAGTTCATTAAACTTTTTTGTTATAAAATTAAAATTTAATAACATGCAGCTTTTCCAAAAGAAAAAGTGATTACTCTTTCGATAAAATTTTATTCATTATAAGGATGAAACAGAATCATTTTAATAAATTATATTCCTTCTAACCTAACATCCCTTACAATATTTGCTTTGTAATTCAATTCTGTTTTTAAATAATGACAAATTAATACTTACAGTTGTTAAGTATTGATCCGGGTTAAAGTCCCCTTTGACTAGAAAATTGAATTGTAATATGATGCTTAAAAACACCAAATTAAGATTAGTAAGGCAGTTCATGTTGCACCCTGCAATATAGAACTTTATGAGAGTAAGGATGTAACTCTTACAAATTGATAAGTTTTATGGTCAATTATAAATATGAGTCAATATAAACATTGACCTTCCTTATAAAAGCAAGTAATTACATAATTTACATTTACATTATCAGTTGTAATGAATCATTAATTGATTGTAAGAAATAGTATAAAAATGCATTATGAGTTGTCGAATTTAATGATGTATCTAGACAGAGAAAAATAAAGATCTAAGATTTAAAACAAGAAAATAAGCTTTTAAACGTTTAAAAACATTATAGTATATGTATACATTATTTTCCATTACTTTTATATTCCCCTTCAAAGTTTTTCAGTTTATTAGTACACAAGACTTCAAAGTTTACTTTTGACAATTGATTTTACTTTTGTCATATTACATGAATGTTATTTTATGTAATATATTTTATTAAAATAATTTATTTTTAATATAAAATGAAACACCCCTTTTCTCAAATAAAAGATAAGTAGTTCGTCTAAAATGTACTCGAATGTAGAAGTTAAATGTGGAAAACCTTTACTTCTAATATCCCACAGAAATTTAAGAACAATCGGACTAGCCACCTGCATAATACATGTAGTTATTATCATTTATGTTTTGGAACTATTTTATATATCAATAGATATAAAACAGAAATTAGGAAACTACATAGATTTAATTCTGGAACATGGTAATGTACTTCCAATGATAACATCAATTTCTGCGCTTCTTAGTGGTATCCTGAACACCTTAACAATAATTTGTGTGCAAAAATCATTCAGTTCAAACAATAAAATTATGAGTACTTTCTTATTTCTTGATGTGATATTAACTTTATGCTTTTCATGCATATTCTTCGGTATGATGTTTGTTACGATATCCTATGGATACAAACAAGGTAATTTTATTAAAATTAATTGTATTATGTTGAGAATATTTGAAAATCTAATAATAATTCCCATTTGGAATTATTATATATTACTCCCCTTTTTAAATTCTAGAACCCAAATATATTAAATATTTATTAGAAGCTATGCAGAATTACTCGAATGATGGATTAATAAAATCTAAATTAGATACTTTACAAGTTGAATTACAATGTTGCGGAAGTAGAAATTACACCGACTGGTACTACATTGATTGGTATGATAAAAATTTTGTAAAAACTGCGTAAGATAAATATTATTAAGCCCAATAAAGTACTAAAAATTTATATTTTTAGGGAAGTTTCTGTAATAGGTCACACACCATTTAGTTGCTGTAGTATAAGATCTCATTTTCCATGCATTCATCATGGAATTGAATATGGAGCAGGAGCTTATCATTATGAGAATGATGCCAATTTCAGTTTATCACAAATGGGATGTTTTCATGTAATTGAAAAACAAAAGAAACAAACTAGTTTAAATGTGATAGGATATTTAATTTGTCTCTTCTTATTGAATGTAAGTACAAGTGGCAAATAAGAGATGACAATCAAATTCTTCATACGTCCTCTTTATTTTATTTATTTATTTACAAATTAATGATATTTTTAAATATATTTAAATAAAATTATTTTGTAGGGATGTGCTGTAGTTCCTTTAAGAATTCTACAAACTGCCCATATTGAACGTGGGAAATTCGATAAAGAAAATCATATGTACACATCTTGGCTTATAGGTTGTTACATTCGACAGAAGAAATTGTTTAATAATTCACCCTTAGTACCTCCTACACCCCCGAACTTTTCTACTTCTTAATAAACATCCTACCAACAAATTTGCTTATCGTTAATAAAAGATTTTAAAGTATTTTGTGTGAGTACACGCATGACTTGCATTGGTGTGTTTGAATTATAAAGGACGCATAGAATATTGTCTCCATTTCTTAAGGCATGGCATTTATGGTACTCGGAACACCAATAGCTTTCTTTTGATGAGGTTTCAACTATTAAGTTTTGTTTTGCTTCTTTATTTGTGGATTCTTCTGTTAAAGGTGTAAGATTGTTTACCACTGCTTGATAATAAAAAGTTCTTAATACATCTAAACGGTGGGAACTGTTACTTGTTCTTTTTGTATTTGGTTGGGGAATTCTTGAAATAACATATTTTCCATGTTTTACGTTTATTAGTAATAATCTGCAATAAAATAAAATGTGATGCATATGAAAATGAGAATTAATGTTCTGTTTACCCTAAAATGCCATTGTCCAATTGTACACCATTTGAAAAGTTTTTGGGATGGCATTGTAAAGCCCCATTAAAAATTTCCAAAGTAGATTTAAAACATTGTACAGCGGAATGTTCTATATCTTCTAGAACAGGTGTAGGTCCACATAAGCAGCACACTTGTACATTACTTACTAAAGTCACAGCAACAAACCGAAAAGCCACCTGGAAAGAATTAAAATTAAAGCTTTTTAGTTTAAAACTAGACATGATTTGTGGATTTAAATGTTTTATATAATAATTTTACATTTGGACTTTTATATGGCAGATAAACTGGAATATCTCTACTGGTAGATGTATTTTCTATTGTAGCCAATAACGAAAGGAGCTTTAATTCAACTGGATGTAAGCTCCACCAACTCTCTGTACCAGCTGCAATTTTTCCATGAATCAATACACAACTAAACATAGAATCCACACATTCTGTATATGAATCTAAAACAATCTAAGGAACAACATTTTACTTTATAAATTAATTAGAGTAAAAATTACTTGTATCAAATGATTTTCCGGGGTAAGAATAACTTCAACCATATCTGCTAAATCAGAAGAATTTTTATTTTGAGTATCTCCACAATCTAATGAATCTAACAATCTATCAATTACAGGATAACAAATCTGAAAAGATATAATAATAAGAAAAATGATAAAGTTATTAGTTTTTTTTGCATACCCTAATTTCTCTTTTTAGTCTTTCAACATTTCTTTGTGATTTTATTTCATCAATACCTACAATCATAACTATAGCATTTGCAGCACATTCTAGAACTCTGTTGAGAACATCTTCAGTGCATCCAGTTGATATTCCAATAAAAACTAAACTAAAAACAAAATGAAATTATTACAAAATATTTGAACACAGGTAAAAAAAAAATAATTTAAAAAATATAATTGATAATGATGTGTTTAATATAATGCCACACACCTCTCATAAACTTCTTTCCAAACTATTACATAATCTTCAGATAATGTGTTGAGGAGATTCAATTTTTGTGATTTTCCATACATATGAACTCCATTTAGGGATCCAATTGTTGAAAATGGTAACTACAATTTAAAAAAGAATACTCTTTTTAATTAAACTTAAATATATTGCTTTAGTAAGGAGGATATGAAAGAAATAGAAACAGTCAAAAGACAAACAAAATTTAAGGCAAAAATGACCTAAATCCATAGTAAAATTTCTGCAAATTATTGCAAGGATTGATTCAACAAATATTTTCTGTCGATTTCCTCAATGCGCTTTAATTTAGTCTAAAATATCATTTATATAGATAATATAGTAATCTGTAATTTCAAAAGTTATGAAATTTTATTCAACTGAGTCATGTTGGTTGCCTATATTATACCTCAATAAATTCAAAAATTTATAATTTTTCTTAAATATTATTTTGCATTACTGTATGTGCATAGTTTAGTTTGGAATAATTACAATTGAAAGAAAGATATTTTTAGCTACAAGTACAGTTAAAAATTTGGGAATGTGCTATAGAAATTTAAATTTAGTAAGAAATCAGAAATTAGTACTAAATTGAGATAATTATTGCCCGAAACCACAATTATTATTAAAGAAAATAAAAAGGAAACATTAAAAATGAATTAAAAGTAATAAATAATGGTAGTTTTTACATTTTCTGTATTTCCTTTGTGTCGAGCGAAAATTGGCAAACCCCCAGCCGAAGTTATGCACATTATGTGGGCAGACATCACAATATATTTGAATAAAAAATTATTTAAAAGAAATATTATATAATATAAAAATTAAAACAATATTCTCCTATTTAATATGTCAGTTAGGTTAAAATGTATTTATATCTGAAGTTGCTTTCAAAAAGTAATTTTAAGCAAACAAGGTTGCCAACGTGAAATATCGAAGTACAGATTTGAAATATTTTCTTTCATTTTGCTTTTTCATATATTTTTCTTTATGTTTATTTAAAAGAAATCTCATATTAGGCATTTTTTAAACTACTCATCTTATTTTTTGAATTATAACGATTAAATAATTAATTTTTATAACTTAAAGTTCGCATTGAATTATTGATTTTTTAAAAGATATTTTAAACATTGTTAGAGATTGCTCCCTATGGGAAAATCGCTTATATAATATCTTTATTGGTATTGGATCGTACCTAGATAAGTTTGTTGTTGTAAAAGAATCAGGAAAAAAGGATCATGAAATACCTAAAAGATGGTCATGTATGTATTATGTATTGTTAATGAAAATAGAAAATATATTATAGATTAAATTTTATAATAAAAATACCGACAACCCTATATATTAAGCAGGGTTGTTTATCAAAGTCAGAAAAATATAGCAAAACACTAATTTGTGCTTTAAAACAAGATACAGTGTGAAATAAATTTCAACTTAATCCTAAAACATTGAAACTATAAGTGCTATAAGGTTGACTTAACTTTAACATCACTTTATAACTTCACCGAACTAACTACCCAAATTAACTGTTGTTAATTTTAAGGAATGTTAATTCGAGTTCATACTAAATCTAAATAAATTTAATAAATTCACATTCAAATATTCTTGTCAATTTTTATTTTCATCCTATCCATTTCCAAAAAGAAAAGTTTAGTTTTCTTTATCGTACTTTTAAGAGGACATTGTTAGGATGAAATTGCTGTAAACAGTATTTATTGATCCTTTTACTAACTTTTATACGTCCACAGAATACAAAACATTTATAAATAAAGTTAAAATACAGGTAGAATTTTATTTTTCTTATTTAAAATTAAAAAAAGTTTATTTTAAATTTATTAAAAATTAAAATTAGATCTAAAGATTTAATTTTATATAAAATAAAGCAATCGACAGTTTGTTCTTGAAACTTTTTTGATTGCATATCTAAAATAAATAATTTGCATTATCTTTTTTTAAATATCATGTGCATAAAATGTTTTTTTAATTAAAATTACAAATCTTGTAAGAGGATAATTACTCAATTTTCTATTCTAAGTTGCGGTAATATTACTTAATTAACAACATGTGAAATATATGTACGTACCTGACCTGTTTTTCTCTCTCTTTAAGAATTATACTTTTAAAGATGTACTAATAATTTAATGACCATGACTTTTAAAACAGAAACAACTTATTTTTTTGATTTGCTAATTTAAATTTTTTTGCGATTTATTATTCTGTGACATTTAATTATATTCTTTTTTTTTTCAGGGATTATCTAATAAGTTATTTATTTAAATATAATATAATTTATTAATTGATGTGTTTCGCTTCATATTAAAAAAATGTGGATAGAATGGACAATTTTCATTAAATAAAGATGAGAACAACGTGTTAAATTTGTTTTCAATAATTTTGTTTCTATTTTATGTAAAATTAGAATCTTCATGAATATTACATGAGATACAAACTGAAATCTGAACTTTGAAGGAAGATTCCGATTTAATTGATGTGAGCATATGTTTTGTGTCTTACATGCTATAAATAGAAAACTAAAAGTTAAAAAAAGCTTCCCTAAGAGTTATTGTGTGTTTAGTAAGGAAATACATTTGAAATTTTCTTTCTTTAATTTGCTATAAGAAAGAATGAGTCCTTTAAATAATGATGTTTGATTTGAATTGAAATTTTCAGTAAAATAGTAACGGTAGGATATCAAAGGGAATGTCCTTAAAGTGCGGAACTCCTTGTCTAGTCCAAGTAGTATGAGTCACACGGAAAAACGCCATCTCGCTCAAAACCCATCGCGGGAATCCTATCGAACGGAGTCGCGCGAGACTCGGTGTCGAGGCGCTCATACACACACCGACATTGTTTGTTTCATTCTATTACCCTCGTATTTCACATAACTCTCTCTATCAACCGAGACGCCGGCGTCTATTTTCCTCCCACTGATGTGCGCAGGCTGTAACAGCTCTTGATCAGTCAGTCAGTAAGCTCTGTGCTTGTCTGCCGTGTTCGCGTTTTCTGCTAACCGGTCAAAGTGGCAACCTACTAAAAGTTCCTATGCGGTTAAACCGCTTATCATTCATGTGCTCCCTACTATCAAGCCAATCATAAAATTTAGTGAACTACAAAATGAGGCGTAACATCAAAGTACTCCTCCTTCTATCCATAGGATGGATGTTTGTTATTGTTTACTATCTACAAACTGATACTACTGACAAGGTTAGATTCAGAAGCATTTTCATATTTTACGAATTTAAAAAAAATATAATACTAAATTATATTTATTCATCTATCAACACATTTTTAAATTGGCACTTAAACCGAGGATTAAATCTAATTATAAAATTGTTACTAAAAAGTTAGAATGGTACGAAAACTATATGAAATATTTTTCAAAAAATCAATTACCAAACTATATCGTTCCATCGTATAAAAAAATATCTGATATGCAAAAGTTTATTGAAATATTTAAAGAACCTTTCAAAATCTTTTTTTAAAAATGTTATGAAAAATCTCAAAAAAGAATCAAAATAATGGCTCAAAGATCTTAAAATACAGAAATATCTTTAATTTTATAAATTAGACTTTTAAATGTGCTTAATAATTCCTTTAAATTCTGATTTAAAAAATTTATTTGTATCAAACAGTTACGTTTAGAAAATTCCAACAATGCGAACTGAATCTATTTTTAAAACAACTTGAAATATAAGAGATTCTCTATAAAGTAGAACGTTTAATTAAAGAGTATTCTGTTTTGTATCATTGAATATATTTTATTTAAATAAAAAATATAAAAGTAAAAGTTTTCCAAAAATCCTTACCGAACAAAAAATCGAACCTTGAGGCCATAATTGATTTTCTAAACTCAAAAATGGTCTAATAATTATAAACACATTTAAGCATTTTCATTGGTTATACAGTAAAATCTAGGTGATGAAGATGTGTTTAAGAAATTAAAGAAAATAAGTTTAATTTGTTTCTTATTCACCGAAGCGAGTAAACGTTGTGTTCAATGCTCAAGATTCATTAAGAAATTAGTGCGTTACATGGTTAAAGTATTAAATTAATTCCTATATTTCTAAGTGTTAGAAATGTTGTGGTTGTGACATTGAGAGAGTAATCAGCAAAGTTGTATAAAGCTTTAGTTAGATTTTAAGCAGGAAGGTTTTATGTTTAATCTGTAAACTTTTCCGGGGTCACGGTTCAATACAAAAATTAATAATTCAAATAATTATAAAAATATATTTTCAATATCAATTTTATTTCGAAGAAAAAATCAATAGATTCATTCATTAACTTATTTTTTTTACATTTACAATTTTTACTTCTGAAATAGTAATATGAATCAGGTTAACTCTTAATATACAAATATTTAATTTTAAAAATGATAAGGGAAGATGAAATTTGGTAATAAAGATCCCATTACCTCCATATAACATTAAAATGAACACTTAAGTGACATATATGCGGGTAAAATTAATCATTCCAAAGTTTATAAATATATACCAAGATGGCGCTTATTCAAACACAAAATTCATAAATTCAAACATTTAACCCAATCAATTACTTTAAACATTTTCCTATTTAATTTCCTTATTTGAAAAAAAAAAGAAACTTTTAAAATGTTACAAAACAGTTTTTATTTGTATTATGAAAACGTAATTAAATGGAATGAAAATGTATTTTTTTAACCCATCTAAAGGAATTAAATGTCTGGAACAGAAATGTTGTGAAGAAATGTCACCGCTTCTAACCTTTCCAATGAAATCGGCCAATTTAACGCAATTTAAGTTTGTTGAAA
>JAODAH020008558.1:0-10819 GCA_027574865.2 Coproporus ventriculus | reverse complement strand
GGTATGAAATTTATCATTTAACGTACGAAGTGGTGGATTCTTTCATTTAATTTTTTTTTCATTTTAAATTCTTGTTTCTCAATATTAAATTGGAATCACTATATTTAAAAATTATTTTTTATTTTTTTTACAGTGTTAACAACAATATCCCTCTACGGATGGTATAACAAAATTTGATGGTTTTTAAATTTCGATTTTCTTCTGCCTATTTGATTGTTTCTTCCTGGTATGGAATCAGATTATGATGCTCTGTTAATTGGTTGAGAATTTGGAATTGGTTTTAAGGATATGATATTTCCTAACGAATCTTGTGGAGTGTGATGAAAGCAATTAAATTCGCTAACCAAAAGTTTTCATGTCTTCGGGAGAAGTATATTATTTTGCAGCTGCATTTGAACTAAATTTTATAATTTACTCCATCTGCAGCTGCACACTTATATTCTACTTCTAAAGATATGAAAGCAGTAGGTCGGCGAATTTACTTGCTTCCGTCGCATATCAAAAGATAAGTAATCGCATAATCTTAAAACTAAATTTATCTTGAAACAGGGAGCTGCAAAGGCCAGAAATACGGTTTGGAGATGGCAGTACATGGATACAATTTACGCTAATATATTCTTGAATTCTATGAAATTTGGACACACCATTTTCAGCCAAGACAGCTACTAAATCTTGCGTATTATGAAAATTCGTTTGGAAAAGCGCTATTGAAACGTACTTTATTTTAGATCTTACTTTTTTTCTTGATTTCAACAACACTAACATACACCCGATTTAAATAGAAATAAAACTTTGTTTTAATGTAAAAACTGTGTAAAAAAAATAAAAATGTAAATGAAAACTATGCCATGACTCTGTGTTTAATTATAACAAGAATATGTCGAATTTGCCATTAAAGACTTTCAACAATTCTTGGTGCACAACAAATTTAAAAATATTAAATATTGGTAGCCAATCTTGTGAGAGTAATTGTGAAATGTGAAGAAGTAGAAGGCCATGATATTTATGGTTAATAAAATTAATTTAAATAAATTCATGTCCATTTGTTTTCTTCACAAGTATTATTCGTGTTAATAAATAAGTAGTAACTTCAACTAATAAATTGGTTATGTGTATAAAAATTTATTTTTATTTAATAATTGAAAATGACTATTTTGGCATTACAATAAATTATCATTAAAATAACATGACATTAAACAAATGATAATTGAATCAACTGCTTTGAGATGTGCATCCTCGATTATATGCTTTAATTGAAGTAAATGGTCTTAAAGATTGGTCAGCATTTGGTAAAGAACCTCCAGTTGTTGTCCGATTCTGTGCAGTTAATGAAAATGCGACTGGGCTTATTTCACTAGACCTAAAACAAAAAGTATTAATTAACTAATGATTACAATAATAATTGTATATAATTGTACAACCTTATAATCGTTTGTGATTCCTTTTCTTTTATGTTGATGTTGGTAGTGAATAAGAGAGTGCGATATTTACAACTATCGAGAGGATTGTATTTGTCCAAAACTCCATTATAAATCAGCAAATCATCAACTAGTACCTAAAATTACTCGAAATAGATTTTTTTTTATTTGAGACACTTTTTCATAAAGGAAATTTATGTAAACTCAATTAAGCTATATATAAAAGTGGTCGAAATCCCAGATAAAATAAATATCGAAATTATGGAGGAAATCAAGAAGAAAAGAGAAAAAGAAAGGAAGATAAGATGAACTTTTTGTCACAAAAAAATGAAAGGATAAAAATGCCAAAATATTGACGAAAAAATAAAATTGCTAAAAATCAAATATCAAATTGTCAAAGAATTTCAAAATATCCACAAATATAAATGTCAAAAATGGTTTGACTTTAACTACAATTTTTTTTTAATTACCCCAAATTCCTTAACACCTCGTGTAGATGTTTTCGAATAATTCCATATTCTCATCAATGATACGGTTACTGGTTGATCCAACACAATATAAATTCTATTTAAACATTTGGGAATGATCGGAGCTAACCACGAATGGGACCCTTCATCATCATCATTAACTCCATCAATTAATTTATCAGGTGTTCGAACATCAGCTGATATATCCCTCAACACATTTATGCTCTCAGGATATGCACATATATCTGAAATTTAATAAATCGAAAATTATCATTAAACTTACAATCACTTCTTCTACTTTGCAATCATAACATAACCCAAACGGGTTTCATAATAGCCTCTTTATGGCACCCGAATTTTTACGGTACCGTGTTGATATTTAATTAATTCTGACTTACTGCTTTCATTTAATTGAATTTTCCGGCCTTTGTAGTCGTAGAGTTCTAAACCATTTAATCCGCAATAATATTGATCGCCCCATGTTGAAAATATAATAATTTCAAAAACAAATCCTTCAGGAACCCAAGGATTCTCGTATCCTTCTAACATGTTATTGCACGAAATAAGGAAACTAGGATTTCTTTCGATGCTGTGAACCATTGCTGTGCTTTCTCCAAACCAAATTTCTTGAACAAAATCGTAATGCACATTTCCGGGGGCGCGACGTATCACAAATATTTCGTCATTTGTTACTGGATTTGGAACGGGCTTACCATCCAAAAAGAGTTTCATTCTACTTACGCCAGCATACGAAAATTCCAAATTTGCATTGTAATTCCAAATGCGTATGCCTAAAATGAACAAGTTTAAAAATTACGAAAATGTTTTTCAGAGTCTAAAACCTAATACACTTGAATTTCTCAATCTCATTTCTTTATTTAATTAATTAAAATAGATGATAGAAAATTCTTACCTGATATATAAACATATTTATCAAATTCAATTGTAATAGTTACTGAAACGCCATATTGGTATCTACAATGCCACATTTGCATGACATCTGTTGTTACATTTTTTCCATTAATCAACTTGGCAAGAAGTCCTCGTATCATTTCAGAATCACATTTTATATTATGTTCATTTATCGGAATTACGTTATCTCCATCATGCATTACTTCTATTCCAGTTAAACCAATTATGTTTGCATATCCCCAATTTGAAACTAGTTCTATTTCTAAACAGTTGGCACCTACTTTTACATGTCCTTCTGTTGAAAACTCATCTTGAGATAATATGGCACCTGTGTATGGTCGTTCACCATTCTATAACAATAATTCCTTAAATTAGTCAAATATCAAAATATGAAATAATATCAACATATATACATTTCAAAATGTAAAGTTAAAAAAATCATGTAAAACAGTTTTCTAAAAGATATCAAACGCATTAGAAAAAACCTAATGAATACATTTGAAAATTTTTAATTTCCAGCCTACTTACCGTAATATTAGGCATGGATGAAGTTAAAGGTCGATCCTGCTTTAATGGAGATTCAATCTTTGCCGGCATTAAATGTTGGAAAGAACGATCATGTTTTGAAATCTTCTCGAGAATACTTTCATTTGTTGTAAAAAGAATAGTCTAAAAAAACGATATTGAGGTTAACCTCAGTTTTCAATATTTTTGTTAATAGGCATAGGCATACAACCACCCTATTTTCAATACTTACATCTCCAAATGCATCAAGACCTCCTTGAATATCTCCGCATGCTTGCACAATTTCTCCCACAAATATAGTAATTTCATCCAACAAAATAATAATATCCTTAACTCCTCTATGTGAATGAATCCTTGACTTGTTATAATTCTAAAATTATTATAAAAAAGTTGTTATACAAACGAATGGTTCATGGTTGAAGGAAATTTTGCGCTTGCTTAAAAACTAACAATTTTGGAACGTCATTTTTTTTATTTTGATCTAAAAATAAATGCTTCTAACTTGAACAAAAATGTAAATATCTAGACCAGATCCATTGGATTTGGACCTACACTTTTGTCTGTAAAATACCTGTACTAGTACCACTAACTTTTAATGGCAAAAAAAAACAACTACGACACCCCTAGATTAGATATTTGTGAAAAAAAGCAATAGACTAGTACAAAAGATCTGCCATATGAGCACAGCTCTCTTTATATTTGTATCAGAATTATAAACGTAGGAATGCAAACCTTGCTGAATTAATGGATTATATTTTGCCTTATAATTCAAAAATTCTCTGCATAAAAATCAGTATGCAAATGTTGCGATGGTGTTCCAAATTACTTAATTTGGGCGTTAGATTCGTGTTCAGCGCAGTAAAATACACAAAAATGAGTAGGTCTGGTCACCGATACTGTTCAGTTTATTTTTTTTTTGTAGGCTTATGTTATTAATTGTAGATATTGTGAAAATTAATTTAAATTCGGTTCTATGATTTTGAATTTTGATCTTTATTTATATTGTTCTGAAAACTATCAGAAGGAAAAAAAGAAAATCTTACCCATATTCGTATCATCGCAATGGTAGTCATATTTTCGAATTCTATGGTAATATTATGATCTTGGCCTTTGGTGAATGGAGCAAGCCAAAGATGTACATCATCTTGCGTCCTGTTCACTCCATCTAATAAATTTGAGACTACACGAGGGTCATTTTTGCATTCAGGTAGAATATTAACATCAGGAGGCGATGCAGAAATTCTTTTAACTTCTGCTAAATTTCCATCTACAGTAAAAATTTCAATTCCATTCAATCCTACATAATACTTATCTCCCCAAGTACTTAAAATATCTATAGTCAGAAATCTTCCTCTGGGCAATTCCGGAATTATAAAAGTTCCTTCTGTTGTAAATGGAATTCCTTCTTTGGTTGGCTTATTGATAGATTTTGTATCACTACTGTACACTTTGGTATGTTTCGTAAACTTATCAAGAGTACAAGAACAATTGATCATTACATCATTCGTAATTTTCTCGTTTTCAATTAAAAGCTCATTGATCATTTGCCGACGGAATTCATTTTCCTTCTCCAGTTTTAGATTGTATTCATGGAATTTAGATGACTTTCCAAATTTATCTTCAACTTTCGTATTTTTGTCCTGAAAGATACTTTCAGTCGATTTAGATTTCACTAAGGATGATACTCTAAACAATTGGTCATCCGCATTTTCCAAAATAATTGATCCATTTTCTGAGTTTGGAATAACAAAATAATTCATATAAGCAGACATTTCGCTTTTGCAACGATTTGGCACATTGGATTTGAAAGGAGAAATGTTATTTAATTGTTTTTCCGAAATCGTTTCATTGTACATTTGATTTTTTAATGTCACTGGTTCATTTGGAAAAAATTCTATATTTTCAGAATTAATAACTTGGTTAAAAGGTTCATCAATATTATGGTTTTTTGGAGAATTCACAAATTCCATAGATTTTTCAAATAATGTTGGACTTAACGATTTCGTGCCCGAATTCAAACTAGGGAAGGGGGGAAAATAGTACCCTTCCTGAATATCTAAAACAAAATTTGATTTGGAACAAAATATTTGTTTAATTTGAAAAAATTACACGATAAATAAAAACGATTACATCAAATAATAACAATGTATATAAATAAACTTTCAACGCTCGACATTGATGACATTAACAAACATTCAGAGGTACCAACATTAGGTGTCACTTTAATTTAAAATATCTTGGGAGCATCTAAAGGGTATTGAGCAGATGTTCAGGAAGTATTTAGAAGTGTGGAAAGGGCATTAGAGGGTATTCGGGTGTGTTCTTTAAAAATCATCTAGAATGATCAAAGCCTATTAAGGTATGTTCCGGGAGTTCATAAAATCTTTAGGAGTCTTAAGGGACCATTTACGGAATGTTCAGATAGAATTTGAGTATTGTTCAGATAGAGAGAGAGAGAGTTTAAGAGATGTTTCCTGGGTATTTAAAGAAGAAACTTTGGGAGTGTTCAGAGGTATTTATCAAGGGCCATCCGGAAGCTGTATATGAAGTGTTCAGAAGATGCATGATTTAAGGTATTTTCGGGAAACTAAAGAAGTTTTATTATCCAATATACTGTTAGTTACTGTAATTGAAAGTTTGATTAGCAAAATAAAAATTTGTATAGTTTACTATATTCGTCCAAACAAAATAAAACAAATATTCTAAGAAAAAATTTATTAGATGCTATTGTTTGAAGAAATGATACATGGAATTTTTTTTACAAAGTCACTCACCACATATTTGCTGTGGTTCATCAAACAATTTGGCACTATCCAATCGGCCCTTGTGGGATTGTTGAAACAGCTTTAAACTTTTCCAAGATTGCTCTAAAATATCTTGATCACCGTGGGATTGAGCAAATATTGAAAAATCGGTAGGACGATCAAATATCGGCAAGATGTAATTATTCGATTTAGAGACACCTACATTTTTAGGTGTTGTTAGCGCCGTTAATTGTGAGGTGAAAGAGGCACGCCTACCAAACCTTGCCGATGACAACGGCCGCCTATAATTGAACAAATTTTTAAAGACTTAAAAATACTAATTTTGCTAATACTTACGCATTAAGAAACAAATTTTCGGAGCAGGAAGGAATATCTGGACTACTAAGTGTATCTACTACATTATGCAAATTTGACGAATTTTTGTCACTATTGGGTTCCATTAATTTCACTTTTGTTATATTGCTGAGCAAAAGAAGAAAGAAGAAATATTAGCTAATGTCTTGCAACATCATTAAAAGCAAAAACAAAACATTCTGAATGTGTAGAGTTATAGATTTTTAATTAAAGTTTTAAAAAATATTTGGTCAAGATGAGGCTTCACTCTCTACTCAGTAATTGTTTTCTAGCGAGTAAAAGCAAAATCTAAATTACTTATTCTATCGAAAACAAAAATATATAACTTAGAAAAGGACAATTTCAAAAATTAAAATGTGGAAAATAAAAAATGAAATTAGAATGAAAATTCAAAATTCGCAAAATAAATAATTTGAAAAAAATTCAGGAATTTTGAAAAACGAAAAACACAAAAAATAGAAATATAAAAATAAGAAATAAAATTTGGATGAATTTGAAATTGACAAGTCTGAAATTTTAAATTAAAAAAAAAAAAAATAGAATGTGTCTAAATATAAAAATACAAAAAATTGAAAGCAAAAAAATCAAATATTACAAAATTCTATTATCAAATCAAAAAATAAAATTATTTAAAATGGCGAAAATTGTCAAAAATGAAAAAGCCAGAAATTAGAAAAACCCTGAAACAGCTAATCCTTTATTTCTCTCACACACTGTACATTGAAAAAACCAAACAAGTTCGTGACTTAGCACATAGTTGCGTGTTAATAACTTTAATAAAACTTTCTTAACATTAAAACTCGAAGAAAATTGCGTGGAAAACCTGTTTCCTGTAAGATAAACAACGACTAATTTCAATACCTATTTAAAAATGGGATACTAGTTTGCAAAATAAGAAATGTTTTTTTTTAATATGGCTTTTTTAAATTTGCGTATTATAAGTAAAAGTGAAATGTTAACCTGTCAATTGTCAAAATACGAAACTATCAAAATATCAAATGTCAAAAAACTTTTAGAAAAAATGAAAACGAAGAAAAAATATTGTATGCTATTTGGAGAATTTTCTTTCTCAAATTTGTTTGACGTCGGCTATCGCCTCATTTGTAAATTTTGAGCTCAATAATGTATCATTTTATCATCTCTTTATAACATAATATACAATTATTTTTAAAAATTAATTTATATTAGTGGGGTACAATTTTTTTCAAACTATTTCATTATTAATCCAGCAATGGAATGGGGATGTTCTCCCCAAATACTTAAAATTAACATATTAAAAATTTAAAAAGAAAATTGCTACCTTTCGGGAAATCCCATTTTATTGATTAAAGTTAAATTTATTTTGATAAAAATAACTTACTCCGTTATATCCTCCAACCATTTGGGCATATTCCCATGAGAAGGAAGATCTAAAGGATCACTTTCCCCAAGTTCGGTTTCTGGTGAACTTGGGGTGACATTAGACGTTCCAGTTATGCGAGGCATTCACATCACTATTTAAATATATATTTTTTATATAAATATTTTTATTTTATTATTTAAATTAGAAATACTTTCTCGTTATTTAATAATGACCGAAAAGAACACACATCAATTTGGCATATTTTCAGCCGCTTCACTGGAGGCTTGGTTTAGTTCTCAAATAATAAACGTCGTGGCTATGTTTTGATGCGCGTCGCTTTGGAAACGGTGGCGTACGGTGTGGTTGATCATTTTTTACCACCCTTAAACTTGTTGGCGAGCAAAACCGATCAATCAATCGAATGTTAATGCGAAATAAATATTTCATTGGGAAATGTTTGAAGGAAAGATGATGAGATTATATTTTTCTTTATTTATCAAACTTATAGATAAAATATGCGCATATATACCTATATGTAAAAAAATTGTTTAAATATACCCGTAATATGCCCAATTTATAAATAATAGGAACAAATATAGTACAGGAAAAACGTCATTTCAGTTAATAAATTGGAACAAATTGAATTTTGTGTTGGAGATCGGTAGAGGGCCATGACTAAATTTGTTGATCGTCTCCACCTTTAGCATTTTGAGAACCGGAAGGGTTTGTTGGAATTGATTTTCTGCGAGAGCGGTTAGTCGCACAGAAAATTTGCTAAAACAAAAGTTGTCAAGAATCGCACGGGCTATAATTTGGACCGAGACGTTGCGATGAAAAGTGCGAATTGTAGAGGGCGTCGAAGTTCCCAAAAAGAGAACTCTTAATACATAGATGAATTCATCGAGCACGCCCTTCATAACGAAGAAAATCTTGTAGATCAAATTGTATTTAACATTCCGAAATCGATTGATATTTTGACATAAATATCTAAGTATTTGTCACTTTAAAATTTGTTAATTTTGATACAAAATCCTTCTACTTTACTTTTGCTTTTTTTTTCATTTCTACTTCTTTTTACTCCTTCTTTACAATAAGCCGACTTATTTAAGGCATACAAAGTAGTACAATAGTACACAAAGAACAACTTTTGGAGTTCGCTTTTCAAAAGAAATAGAAAATATGAAAAAGAAGGTAAAAACTAGCTAAAGGAGTACGGTTAGTCTTATTAACTTTACTATTTTCTGTTCTATTATAAAAATAATTCTTATTTCTTGTAACTAATTATAAATTATGTATTGATTAACGTTCTTTTTGTTTTGCCTCATGTTTATCCAAAACTTGATTATAGTGTCTAATTATTATACATACACAACCCCTAATAATATTACACACATTAATTATCCAATTACAAGCCATGTAATATACAAACTCTTCAAATAAAAAAAAATTCAAGGGTAAAACAATTTCAATCACACACGCAAACCTAATTATCTATTATGAAAAGAGAATCCTTTCCAGGATAAAAATCATATCCCATATTTTTTCTTTATTCCGGCAGCAATTACATTTAGAATAACAATAATCCAAATATTTCAAATCAACACTCTTTATTGAATATTTCTATTGGTTATAAAAAAAATATTCGTTTAATCAATAAAATAGCTTATTAAATATTACGACACCCCAGAGAATATGTTAAATGTGCGGCATAAAAAAGTTCATATTTTATTTATGTATTATTATTATCACTAAAGCTCTCATGCCTCACCCAAAGTACTGATAGATTTCCTACATCATTCTGTAGTAGTAAAAATAGAAACAAGTATATATCTCGTCACCTCTATTTCTCACCCAAGATGTAATTTTAAAAAAGGAGATTGGGATAAATTCGCAACAAATTTTGACAAGTTCTGAAAGGGATCCCCCCACCTTATGGCAATTACGAAAGATTTATTGGCGCTAACATCAGTACGATCAAGAAAAATATACTCAAAGGCTATAGAAAAGAGTACATCCCAAGATGGAGCAAACGGTCCGAGGAACTAATAATTCGTTGAAAGTGGCGAAAAAGAAATAGCTGGTGAACTGCTACAGAGCCTAAATGCCGCTGGACGCGAAAGATGGACAAAAACCAATGAAGATCGAGCAAGAAGACCTGAAGCCTCCTACATAAACTAGTTGGAGCTGATAAAAATATTCCTCTTAAGAACAGCACAATCACAACAAACAATATAGCATCCCACATAGTGAATAAATCTTGAAAAATTAAATTTCACTTTTCTTAAAAATTATTTATTATTCTGGATATTTCTTGTGCTTGAGCTTTTTAAATTTCCCTCATTTTTATTTTATTACTATAAGTAATACCAGATGGCGTTAAAACGATGGTTAAATTTCATATAAGGGTCATCTATCAAAGATGTGATCAGAATATTTAAATTTAAAATGAACGTTTTACTCAAATTAATCTTATCACCTTCGCTAGAATAATTGAAAAACAAAATTGACAGTTGCCCTAAACAACACATTCAATAAATAAATTTATCAAAGCAGTTAATTCATTCCATTCAATCCGGAGGAGTTCATCCATCTTAAAAAAGAAAATTGTGATTTCATGTAAGTTTTCGCCACATATCTATTTACATATTTTACATAATGTATTTCCAGAAAATTAATTATTGTTTAAAAAGGACAAACGGAATTATCTGCCTCTTAATTAAATAACATCCATTCCATTGATTCAACCACTAAAAAATTAATTCACATTTAATACTTCTATCCTACAAAAAATAATCACACAAAATGCACAAATATATTTCCGATATGTTTTGAAGGAGTTGAAAACAAAATAAATATTTTTAAATTTTGTCCGACATAAATGTGGATTCCGATACTACTAGTGGTAAGCGTTTCGGAGCAAATTATATGGGCACAAAATAATCTCCATCTTTGGATCCCATTGATACCTAATTCATCAAAATTATAAGCAAGATTTGAAAATGGTGAATTTTCATTAGGAAGATTAATAATGAATTA
>JAODAH020008518.1:0-43835 GCA_027574865.2 Coproporus ventriculus | reverse complement strand
TTTATTTTTTTAAAAAGCAAAATATTATTATCTAGAGTTTAGCGAAAAAAGTATTTTTATAATTGTTACATAGTATAATGGTTAAAATAAAAATTAATAAAAAAAACGAAAAAAAATTCTTTTTTTATTTTTTCCCATTTAAATAACACAGGAAATCTTGCCTCATAGGCCGATAAAATTTGCTGCGTAATCGAGGCAATTTCTTCCAAAATTACCGTTTTAGAAAATGTTTTTTTATTCATTGTAAGGAAGACTTTCCAATTATATTATGTTATGTTCACAAAGTAAATACATTTACGCACCAAATGCTGCGGCGCTAATTTTTTCAAGCCTACTTTACAATGCTAGAGAGAGCAAAAGACCGAAATTGTCGCAATATGCCCCGGTCCCCCTAATTATTTTTGCAAGGACAGATGTTTCTTATTCGTCCATTTGCGTTCAATTCGCACACCCACAAATCGACTTGTAATTTTATTGTTAAAAATTTATAATCATTAGTCAATGATTCAGGATTTTTTCATGTAACTTGACAATATTAATTTTCTATATATGTAGTATAAAGATTACTTGAATTTATGAAATATTTTTTATGTCCTTTTCATAACATTTCATTCAACAATAATTTATTGAAATACATGTATATTAAAATTTTTTTTATTATCTGAAATTGTCTGTAAAATACGATTTTACTGTCAATTTGATGTATTGTTGGTTATATAATTTAAATTAGACAATATACTGAAGAAATGGCATTTTATTAAAATAAATGTCATCGTAATTTTGTTATTTGTTTCAACAAAACTCGAATATAAAAAAATAACGAAAACTTAAATGGAAAACGAGAAACGATCCAACAAATCGAACAAAAAAAAATCACTTTTCCACACAATTTAAGAAGCTAAGTTTTCCTTATCAATAGCAAAAATATTAAACTTGCTAATTAATTTAGACCGGAAACTCATATTAAATAAAAATTGTAAAGATTCTTTATTATATTTACTATAAAGATTCTTTATAATTGTTTCTAATTTGGGAACAAGAAATTATAATACTAATCTTACAAGATATTACGTTTAACTCCAATCTATATTGTTTAATGATTTAAAAAAAATGTAATATATGCCTCAGCACTAAAATTTTCTTTTACTAATCGCATTGGTCCTTAGGTATATAACAAAACTATTTTTAGATCAAGAAAAAACGAGGATTAAAAGAAGAGCTTATAATTTTGATATGATTATTTATATTTAAAAGATATCGAAATTTTGTTGTATTAAAATGAAAGTAAATTAGTTGAAATTTGCATTTTCTATTTTTTGCTATTATCTGAACGGACATTAATTAAGTTATAATTTAATTTTCAGATCCTTCGACGTTAGATAGTAGTATAAAGAAGTAATATTAATTATATGTGTAATTAATCATACAAGTCACGCACACGGACCGTTTTCGAAAAGAGAATGTCGT
This sequence comes from Coproporus ventriculus, assembly GCA_027574865.2. Taxonomy (NCBI): domain Eukaryota; kingdom Metazoa; phylum Arthropoda; class Insecta; order Coleoptera; family Staphylinidae; genus Coproporus; species Coproporus ventriculus. The sequence goes on along the minus strand of JAODAH020008518.1, from coordinate 42,368 downwards.
GAAATGAAACGCACAAAGGGCTGTTAATAACCGTCGGGGTAGTCACGGCCTCACATCTAACAATTTAATGTTAAGTAAGTGTGTCAAAATGGTAGGATTCACTAACACAGGGTGTAAACTAAATTTAAGTGTACTAAGTGTGTTCAATATGCATCTGTGGACGGTGCTTTTAATATTCTTAGACTATACGTTATGTACTGAAATAAATGAAGTGACGGAAGCAACTGAGGGTGGCAGTGCATCATTGCCATGTAATTTATCACCAGTACACCCCCCAGATAGGGTCAGCGTCGTACAGTGGTTCCGGGCCGATTCGGAGAATGCTTTGTATAGGTACGATTTGCGCGGGGTCAGGCCACTACATTGGGCCGAACCGTCCCTCGGGGACCGTTACTTCTTGAGGGTTCAGGATGACGAGAAGGCCATGCTGACAGTTGCCCCCACTAGACTAGCCGACGAGGATGTCTATCATTGCCGGGTCGAGTTTACTAGATCTCCCACGAGGATCACGCACGTCAATCTCACCGTTATAGGTAAGTCCCGCAATTCTCATTCTCTCTGTTTTTTATCGGGAGCTTTCCAATCTTATCGTACGAGAGGATATTACAATCCCTTTTCTGCCCCATCGCACATTTATTTAATCACCGAACGTTTACTCTAATACTCCTCATCTGTCACCAGCCGACGCACTAGGGACACAAAAAATAATACTGGAGAATTTGGAGGGTTGCATGGCGGCAAGATAAATTTTATTGGAAGCGGGTATAGATTTTCATAAGGCCAACCCTGAATATATATCTTGATGTGATGCCAAAATGCTACAAATTTCTCCCCCACATCTACTTCTAAATTATAACAAATGTTTAATGCCATTAACAAACGAATATTTAAATAAACAAACGACTTCTCTAATATCATCCGATATTTTTTTAGACTTTATTTCTCATAGTAAACAACTTTATATTAAATAAATATTTAGTACGCATAATCAATTTGTTAAATCTTTATTTAATTGAGAAAATAGGTGTAACAATTAGATAACCTTGAAATTGAAAACGGAGAATGTTGGTATTTCGCTAGATTATATTATGAAATAAAGGAAGAAGCTGCTTCAATAATATACTAAGAATAACGATTTTATTCTTCCTTAAGGAAGGTAGAAAATAGGATTCAATTGGAACCAGTTTTTAGCTGATAGAATTCTTTTACTGCGTTTTGTACTACTGAAGCCGACTAAGTAGGTTTCTTTCCGAATGCCAGACTGGTCCAAATGTATTTCGATTAATATTAGTTCATTTGGACCAGTCTGGCTTTCGGAAGGAATGCCTAACAGCATCATTTGATACATACACATTGAAATGAGAAAACCACCTCTTTACGTTCACGATGTGACGTTTGAATAGCATTGAAGAAGATGAGGATTTGATAAAAAATCAATTTTTAACCATCAGGCACCTAAACCTTGATTACACCATGATACTACTGACAATATTCGCATGATATACTTTTGATAGTACTCGCATGAAAGCGGGATGTCTACATGTTACGAAAGTACTATCACAAATTGCATTTCTATTGCATTTCCTTGCAATTCTCTGATTATGGAACGCATGCGCTATTACGATAATCATAGTTTACACAACGATAATTATATTGACTGCCACGAGAATCTACTATCTAGCAAACGAGATATAGAGAGAGCGCTGTCGTAATATTACGATAGTAACTATCGAGCCATTTACAAAATGATAGTTATGATAATTTAGTAATACAATCGTGAAGAGAGTGCATCTTTTGGACGAATAAACATATCTCGGCACCTTTCAGCATCATATTTGTTTTGATTTCTATTGAAGTTGAATATTTCAATAACACCTATGCCCAAGGAATGGATATACAGACCTCTACTCACTGTTTTTGGAAGGCATATATTAGGCATCAAATTAAAAGTTGTAGCAATAAAACGATATAAGAAAAAAAAATTATATGGTTTATTGTTTCAGAGCAGTAGACTGTAATACATAGCATTTAAAAATGCATGTAAATTTATTCCGTTGTTTGCCTTTCTGCATGCACGCTTTGGAGAACAACGTTATCACGTCAAAAACTTATCCAGAATGATAAATACTTCAGAGTTCGAAACTTTATGATTCTTTCCAGACTATTTAATTTAGCAGGAGTTTTGAAAAGGAAATGCCAAAATATATTGCGAATTATCAACAAATCGAATAATTGAGAGTTTTTATTGGTTTTGCTCTACGGAGGTAACGACGAAATGTAAATAGATTTCAATTAATTTAATCAAAATATTTATTTTTTGTACAGTTGTATGCTTTCCATATTTAAACATCTTCTAAATTAATAAATATTACTTATTATTGAAACTAAAACTATCATATCAATTTATTATCTTCTTTACTTATTTCTAAAACTTTAGCTTCATATTTATTATTAAATTAATGAAATTTCATTTTGATAATAATTAACTTGAAAATAAAGCTTTTTCGTACATCTATAGATTTACATAAAGTCACTAAAATACATTTTTTTTTTTAAAGTGTTAAAATGTAATTTGAACTCCTTTAATTAAACCGAATTTCTATTTCAAAGAATAATCCGAGAATGAACCAACACGGGCTTTTTTATAGTATTCCATTTTTTTGTGATTTATTCATCGCTGCTTAATCGAGTATTAAATGTAACCCTTTAATTAGAAGTTTTATGAGATAAAAACGAATCGCTTTGAAGGAGAAATTTTAATTTTTTTTTTTTAAATTGTTAATTATTCCAAGAAAGTGAGTTCTTTTATTTGGGAAGGTTTGTAATTACTTAAGGGTGAGGTTCATTATGGAAATCTATTATTAAAAATCGATTCTGACCGTTAAGTTCTGACTGCGGTTGGGGACCCATCATATGAAGCATTTACTTCAAAATTTATAATTTATTAACATGAAAGCTTGCATGCATTGCAGTGGTTTACATCAAAATTCATTTAAATTAATAGGTAGTTCAGGAAATTATATATTTCCAGAAATTTTAATTTGATCTTTCTTAACCAATATCTTTTTATTTTTTCAATTCTGAGAAGAGCCGAAATATAAAAATAAAGAATGACAAAATGTGATAAAAAATGAAAGTATTTAATTACAAAATTAATTAATATATTCTGTAAAATTTTTGGGCCTTAAAGTGATTGAAGTGTACAATTCCATGCTCTGACATTTAGTTTTCGCGTGGTGAAATGAAGAAATCTACAATTAAATTAAGAACATCTCTACAACAATAAAGAAGAGACGTATGAAATTCTATGGCCATTTGTTTCGTCTATCAAGCAAAATTTTCCATAAGATAAACAACTTGAAAGTTAGCTCAATTTGGTTCTCGGAAATAAATAAAAATATGGATCACCTTAACATCACTAACCAAATAATTGAAGATCATAGTGAATTTAGAAATATCGTCAAGAACGCACAATGTTTTCCGGACAGAACTTGGAAGAAAAGTGAAAATATGAGGTGGTCGGAAGAAAGAATGAAGCAGTAGTCGCAGAGGATGAACGAACTATGGAAAAGAAGAAGTTCTATTTCTGTAGATGAGCTTTCATTTTGTAAAAATATTTTTATTGAAATATGCAGAGAAAAAGAGATACTTAGTGTAGTGCACTTGTTCGGGAACGCCAATTTCCCGGTTGTCATGAGGGTGTTTATATATACCATGTGCCAGTTTTAATAAAACTAAAACGAAACGAAAGAATTGTGATTTTCAACATCATAAAAATTTAAAAAATTCTAAATGGAGAAAACTTTAACAATAGCCAGTATGATTATTTTTGTAAAATTGAAAATGTAAACTAATAATGAAAATATATTAAATATGTACATACAATGAAACGCAACAATTCTACCAATAAAAATTTAATTTATTTTTACAATTGTTATATAAATAATTAAAATATTACGAGAAGGTTTGTACAATTGTATTACTGCTTTAGAAGTAGATGGAAGTTAATATCAAAAGTTTCACCATACAAAAATGTAATTTAAAATTCCTGGTGCGTGTGCCATTATTTATTGTTCTCTTTTTGCATTCATTGTATTCGTTTGTATAGTTAAAAATACATCGTTTTCTTACGTTAAGTGTCCTTTTGAAAAGATTGTTGAGTTTTCTGATTGAGTTTGCTCTTGTTCCCTTTCAAAAAAAGGAGTTTATTGTTTTACATCAAAAATTTATCTACGACTTCCGTATACATTATTTCTTGGCTAAATCGATCGTAAACTTTTTTCCTTTTCCCACCCTATTATATTTTTCTTCTCTTCTCCTAAATATATTTGTCTTTATCAACATCTATAAATAATTTTTATTACCATTTTTTATGTGAAGTGATCTCCTACAAAACACGGTCTTATCAAAAAAGTACACCAAATAATTAATCGTCCATCCAATGGTATGGAATGATTCGGGAAGGATTTGTGTTCAGGTTTGCTCATTGGCAATAGTAATTTAACGTTTAAGTGGCCGCATTAAGGGAAGAATCTGGGTGGAACATGTGTGTCTATAATTGAACGCGTTTATTACCAAGGGTGGTTGGTAAATGACGTATTGATTTTATAGATGCACTTCTGTTCCACTTTCCAATACTATGTTAAAGGAGCGTATGCAATATTCAGCGATATAATTCCATCATATTGCTATTAAGGGTGACAAGGCAATTTGCTGATGGAAGTTAAGCAACACATACCAAAATGAATAAACTACTTCAGATTTTTATTATTTTGTTATATTGATGAAATAAAAATTTTATTATCACAATGTAATATCTATAAATACTATGATATAAACTTCAATATTTTAATAACAATTTGTATCTATTAAATAATTGCATAAATCTCTTTATCAGGGGTAATTTTCCAAAGAAATGATATATTAAATTTACTGATCGGTCAAAAGGTTTCTTATTGAAATTAAAACCATTGATTTGTAATAATTTACTATTTTGCTCAGAAGATAATTCCATATTAACCTCGGGTGATGACAAATTTGCTAACCTTGAATGATTGCTCAATGTTTCTGAACTATCATGTGTTTAGAACCATATTGTTCTAACACCAAACAAGATTAAATATGATCAGAAAATGTCAGCAACATATTAAACAAAGTGAAAAGAGCAGTATCTTATATTTGCAAGAGAATTGAGATAGAAAATCCACAATATGCACATAATACTTTGAAAATTGATTTATGAAATTAAGTAAATTAGAAAAAAAACTTGTTTTTAAAGAGGTGAGAAGCAATTTTAGAACTAGATGATATAGATACTTGCATGTACATGGGGGTGTTATTAAATAATTTTAAAGAACAAATAAGTAAATGTAAAATGTAAACGATATGTGGGTGAATAACATAACCCAGGGGTTTAAAACTGGCGGTTGGAGGCATTTTAAAAACATAAATAATAGAAGGGTAAATAGGGGTGAAGACCTAAAAAGGGGTAATTCATTTGTCAGAAAAACTAATTCGGCCTTATACCTCACTCGCATCGTCAATCCTGTGCGCGTACAATTTGAGTTTTAGACCACTGACCTAACCCTAAACATTTGAGTAAATAAGCAATACAAATCTAAAAGTTTATCAGACTATTCTAAATAATGCATTATGGTATAATATATAATAATTTATATTTATTGCAGGTAAACATTTGGTGAAGTCTTGTGAAATTATGAATAGAAAAAAATTAAAAATAAATTTTTATGGTTTCATTTACGTATATGTGGAAATATATTAAAAAGATGAAATGAAATAGATTTTAAATGAAGATTTGCGGATTTGAAGTTTTTTAAAATTTCATAATATCCTGATAAAAATTGTGCGTGTGCCGAGTCATGGAAGTTGAAATAAATACTAATAAATATCATAGTTTTTCATTGGAATTCTCTCTTTAGATTTTTTTTTTATTTGTAAAGTAACTTTCCGTATGTTGAAAAAAACTCTAATAAATCAAATTATTGTTGGATGCTTTTATGTCAATGCTAGTTCAGTTGAAGGCTAAGTGACGGTTTTTATGTATTGAAAATTGCGAGATTGAATTTTCTAAGCTACTGAAAAGTACCCCTACGCGTTACATTCAATTTGTGCAAGGAATTTTATTAAAAACGAAATTTTCACATACATTGGATTACTCGGGGCGTACCATTCCAATAAGTTTAATATAAAAAAGAAGGTCAAAGAGCAGTTTTATTTTTTAATTTCATTCTTCTCAATTAAATGATGCTCTAATTTGATAAATTTTTGTTAATTATTATGGAACACATAAAATTTTGCCAAAAGTAATTACTTATTTCATTAAATGATCAAAGACAATACGATAGGCAGAATCGACCATATAGGTAGTATATATTGTCATTCATGAAACTATTAAGTTTACGGCTGAATTGATATATAAGGAAAAGCAATAGAAAATGACTGTAATTTGTATTGAATTCAGGAAAGAGGCTTTGATACCTAATGAGGAAGCTTCAAGTACGAAATTTCCACTTTACGTCTTTAAAAAATGTAAACTAATAAACCCATTTATTGCGCCTTTAAAGGATCCGGATCCTCGAAAACCCTTTCATGCAACACATAAAATCATAATCAATACAAGGAGGTATCAATGTTTAAAGAGAGAACTGATTTTGAGAGGGGTAGTTCATTAAGTTTGACAGCGCTTTTTTAAACGGACCCTTCAAGCTGAAAAAAAAAATCACGGGAGGAAAGGATATTAAAAAGATTTAATTAAATGATAAACAAATTCCGACATTAGAAGTATAGGCGCGCAGACTACCTACCAATCCCCGTGAAGCATTCACAATTTTTCCAATCCGAGTGAATTATGATGCGAAATTTAAATTGATTAGAAGAGCGATTGAATTGTCGGATCAATGATTATACTATTAAGCGCTTAATTACCAGAGGCGCTTTGTATATTTGTTAAGTAATTTTTGGAGGGTTGGGGATTATTATCGAATTTAATAAATAATTAAATCTGCGTTATTTGCAGCATCGATATGGGGATGACATTTAATGGATGTTATTTTTTGTTCTAGGTACAAATTGAAATGAAATCAATTGTAATAAATCTCTATATGTACAATTTAAATTAATTTCTGAATTAAAATCCAAACAAATTAATTGTTTAAATAAAACTTAAAAATAACATTTCTAACAAATTGCTAAATTTATTATCGCAATAGTAAATAATTATAAACTAGATTAATCTAATAAATATAATTTAACAAGTTAAATTTTTGTTCTTTCTTTTTTTCTTCTTCTTTACAACCTAATTCAAATATTTTATTTTTGTTTATCATTTTCTATATAGCTTCAAATGGACCCTCCACGTACAAATGGTATATTCATTTAGTTTTAAATTAATTGCGAAGTTGATGGGCTATATCAACTGCATATTAGTTATTATATAACTTGAATTTAGGTTTTCTTTGATAGTATACCATATACAATATCCACTTAACTCAATTGTGTAAATAAAAATTAAATAAAGTGCATAATTAATACTTGAATGCATTACTTTATATATTCACCGTTTAAAATTTAAAGCTGTAATCGGATATTTCATTGTACTTCGAAAATGTGGGCCATTGTACGAGACGAAAATGTACATTATGATGTGTAAAACGCCCACGCGGGCCTTGAATAATTTTGTGAGGAAAATCGATTAAGCCGCAGATGTGTGCGTTGGCCGCACGCCGTGTTCGGACCCTTTTAAAATCAGTGAGATGTCGGTTGTGTTTAGCCAGCGAAGTTTTAATAGGGTAACTCATTGTGTTTATCTTGGAACCGCTGTGCAGAAGGTGCAGTTGCCGCCTCCCGCTGCATCTCCAAGATTTATGCACGTTTCCCAAACCGCAAACACGATCCTTCTACTTATAATGCTTATCGTGTTAACTTTAGCAACAATTTACAGTTGACATTTAAATAATTAGAATTTAATATTCAAATACATAAATACTAAATACAAATTTGTATTTTATTAATATTATTTAAAAGATGCGAATTACAAGCATAAAGTACTTCAAATGTTCATTTTATTGATTTTTTTTTTTTTGGAAAAATTTTGGCCATTTTAAAATCTATTTATTTGTTATTATTTACTATTTTTAAATCTGTATTGTATTGTCCTGCAATTTCGAATTTCTTCACCATAACCGATAACTACAATACCACGTTATACAATTGTTCAATTATTTGATGAAAGCAACATAGTTAACATAGTTATCGGCTTCCAGTTTCATCGTCTGTAGTAGATTCTCTCTCAGTTTTCTAAAATATGATGCCAGATGATCACAAATAATGCTTCAATGAAACATTAGCAAAATGAGAAATTAGCATGGCTGAGTTTTAAGGCGCAAATTTTTTTAGGAAATAGGAAAAGTCCAGAGTATTGTTGCCAAAATAAGTTTATTGAATTTGAAATTACATTTCCTTCCATCCCGATAGGTTCCTCAACAATCTTGGAGACTTCAGTGAAGCGCAGGATGAACTTTTCCACCAAGACATAAAGGGAATGGAAACGCGTTACCAAGGAAGGTGGGACATGACATCTGATTTTTGTTGGATACTGAAAAGAGATGTACCAAAGAAAGAAAAGAAACGCAAAAACACAGTCAATTTGAAGAAAAAAGAACCTGTTATAGCTGAAAAATAGAAAATTAGTGAAAAAATTTTATCCTAGTATCCAGCAAGCAGCCCCATTTAAGCCCTAAACGACGCACGAACTCTAATGTCGACGGTCGTATTTTTTTATCGGAAACAAGCGATGAACATTTAAAGATTAGATGTGGGGTTATAGGTTACGGGGTCAGGAGGTTGTAAGGTTATTGGTTATAAGGTTACGAGGTTATGTTATTATGGGGTTATACGGTTATGGGGATGTGCGATTATAGGGTTAAATATATTCTTTTTATAGAGCCCTGATATATAAGGCGATGAGAGATCAAGTCAAACTACTGATTATTGGAATTATCGGTTATGGGGTTATAGGGTTTGGGAATCAATGTATAACATTATAGATTTATTGTGGGTGCACAGATTATTGTGTGTACTAGAACTTCATAACTTTGGTTGTCAGGTTATATGGAGTTACTGGTAAAACTTGACGTGTTAAGGTTAAATGGATCGCAGATTCGGATTCACCGACCAGGAAAACATGTAGTACACATAGTCTGACCTCCAGATCTGAAAAACAATTCTTTTTGTATATTGTGTATTAAAAAAGAATGACCTATTAGTTAGAAGAAACAACCATCCATATGTTTACACGTTGCGTTAAGATTTAGCATTGTTTATAAAGATTTGTTTATAGACTGTTTAATAAAAGTCAGAAATAAACCTGTATTATACTCGTAGAATCAATATTTTAGAAAGTAAACGACTGCAGGAAAAGGAAGAATTTTGAAAGTGCTTTTAAATTGCATTTTGTGTTTTCTTTTGTTGTCTAAAATGAAATTAGTTTATGAATGTTTAGAGGGTAGTTTGCTGGATATAATCATCGAATAAGAAAATGTAGTTGCACTAGAGAATTTAATTTTGTCGGCTGTCGCTTCATACTCGGTTCATTTGTTCGTATTTTCGTTGTAGAGACCCAGAAAATTATAAATTGCGTAATTTTCCGGAGAAAATGCATTTTTTTTTATTTTAATACAATTTAATAAAGCGCTCTTTAGTGGCTCTGGCAAGAATTAAAAAGTAAATGGGAAAATGTAATGGGAACGAAAATTGTCTTTTATAAAATTTCACAAATTCAAAAGTTCGTTTAAGGAATAAAATGTTGCAAAAGCAAAAGATTATAATTTCCTTTAACTTCTTTTGCATATTTTTTTTGTGTGGTAAGTAATTAATGTTTGACGTTCCTTTTTATATAATAATTTTTAATCGTGTGAAATTGAAAATAAAAATGGTAATACTGTTTCTCTTGGGAATTAAAAGTAACCAGATTTTCTTAGCGCGTTTAATTAAAAATTAAAAATATTTAAATTAATAATAAAAATAATGTTCAATTATATTTGCAATTTCCATAACTAACATTTCTCCATTTGTATTTGTATTTTTAAGAATGCTAAAAAATTTCTATACTTATATTATCTTGATTTAATTACACTATACAAAAGGAAATGTCTAAAATTGGAGAAAATAAAAATCTAAATAATATTAAGGAGAAGTTTCAGATCACTAAGAGTTGCATTCTGTAACCAAAACATTAAAATTTAACGAGAGTTAAAATGTCACAATCAGTTTTGCTATTTTGTAAACGCTCGACAAATCAGTAATAAAATTTTAACGTGTAGAGTAGTAAAACTGATTTTACTGTCCGTATTTTTTTGTGGTGAAAAAAAAAAACAGTACTGTTATTAAATTTGTTTGAATTAATGATAACTTCTAGCTGAATATAAAATTAATTGTATAAACTGAAAGGTTCATTTTCCATTTTTAATGTAAATACACGTAAGAAATATCTAATGTCTCTGTAATTGATAGATAAATTCCTATAAATGCCTTTCGCTTTGTGTTTAAGTCGAGCACGAGTTCCTCCTTGCTGGCCTGTACAAAATCACCCGGAATCGAACAATGAGGTACGCTCATGGATTAACAGTATACGTGACTCAATTACCTATCACTTTCTTCCATTCCACCACCTCTCTGAATTTTTATTGCACTAATTCTTTTTCAATTCCTTGGCTACAATTTATCTCATCCTAATCAATAATGTCCGCAATTTTTTTAAAGTAAAAATTCAATTTCTAAATATTCTAAAAATAAATTACACACTAAGAACGAAAAGAAGTTTATATTCTGCCATATTTAAAAAAAACAGTTATATTTTAAATTATCTTGTAAATTTTTATTATTGTCATCGTCAAAATGAATTGAAAATGAAAATACGAAATTAGAGCTGGTCATTATTTAAAACAAAATTGATTAACCTATTTTATTCAACAATTTTCTACAAAGCAAAATATATATAACTTTATAAAGTATAATAGTTATAAACATTTTTAAGTAATATATGCAGCATATTTACTTGAAATAAATTTTCGACAAACTGGACAATAATCATCAATATTTATGCAGCATTCTTCACATAAACACACATGTCCACATGGCAGTAAAATAATCTCTTTGGGATTGAGTTTACATACTACACATAATTGTGATTCTGGTAAATTATCATCTCTAACCCGTTCTCTTCTTTGTGCTCGATTTTTCTCCAATTGTTCTTTCAATTTTATTATGTCCAATTTGTTTTTATAATTCTTATAGATTTTAGATATTATTAAACCAGCTATTACGATTCCAACCGTTCCAAATAAAATGCATGATTTTCTGTAGGTATTTTTCCTTTGGACCAGTTTTTTTATAACGCAATTAATATGTTTATTCGTTATGTAAAAAGGTGAACCATCGGAAGGAGGTTGTAACAACAAATTGTTTCCAGCTTTTGAAATAACTAATTCTCCTATCCCCATAATTCTTGCATCTGTTCTTAACATTCTTTCAGTTACTTGCACACCCGTCTGCTTTATACCCCAAAAAAATTCCCACATACTGTCTAGTGCATTTGTTACACTAGGTGTGAATATATCAGAAATGACATCCATATCTAAGACATCAGCTGCTAATGGATCAACAATTTCTACAGAATATCCATTATTGGTCAAAGCGAATGGCATTATATTATATGCTTCTTGAATGATCTTTTCACGTTCTGCCCAAAACCCAATTGATTCTCTTTTCAGTAGGTGTTCTCGAATTCTCAGTAATTGTATTGCGCCAAATACTTGACTATTATTTTTACTAATTATAGCCTCGCCAATAGGTTGCAGCATACCGTGCAAAATTACATACATTTTCTTCCCTGGTTGCATTTCGACGATATCTTTCAAATCCTCATTAATTACTAAAGATGGTGCATTACCTATTACTGACAAGGCGTTTTTAGTCTTATAAAAGAATTTCATGCAGGTTCCAAAAATGAGTGCATCAATAGCGAAAATAATTACTTCGCACAAATAATCCATTGAATCAAATCTAATCTTCGCTTATTTTATTAAATTCACACACAATATGAGAATTATTTACTCAGTAAACCCAAATAAATCTAAGAAAATATTAAAATTGTGTCCTATGACAGTAATGGACAGTAAATAATAATTTATTCATTTTTTTTTTAAATCTAAATCGCCATCTATGTAAATTATTACAAAACAAATCAAACGATTAAACTCAAACAATCACGAAAAAGAAATTTTTTTGTGGATGACATTATTTCTCGCAAGAAATTAAATTCAAATATGAATTAAAAATTCAAATCTATTAAAAATCTTGTTCGTTACTATTGGTCAAAAAGCAAAACTATCATGGCAATCAATTTTAAATGAAAATTATAACTACCACAATTTTTTAAATTTGCAAACAGAGTTCATTTTTTAATCATTGAAACGTGAAACACTACTTTGCATAGCATTGTTTACTAAATTTAGTTATTATATTTAATACAAAAACAACAGTAAATACAATTATAATTTCATATTTTATATTTTATCCTGAAAATCTATTTTGATCCGGTTTTATCCATTTTAATTCTGCATGAGTGAAAATAATACGCACAAATCTCTGGAAATTCGAGCCCAGGAATTTATATGCAAACATCCCAGCCAATATTTAATCAATTAAAGTTATTTCAATATCAAATCCAATTATTTCTACCCACTTTATGATCACATTTCGTTCACATAATAAAGAACATATATGTTGAATTGTAACGCTAATTAAAACACAACACTAGATTCACATAATTGTTCTGAATACATTTTCATTTGATGTGGGTGGAAGTAGGCAGAAATCTGTAGGTTTGGAATTTTAAAATAAAAATTCAACATTTAAAATAGCATGATTATCAATAAATTTTAATAAGTTTTATGTAAAAATATACATTTTTTATATATCTCGGTGGTAACACAATGCATTGTTTTTAAAAACAACACAGGTTCACAAAAAAACATATTTTTTGAGCAGTTCAGCGAATACTGGATATTCTGACGTATATATGTACCCATAACCCAACGAGAATGTTAGAAATATAGTTTATTATACTAAGTGGTCCAGAAATAATTCCCCATTTTTGAAAAAATGAAGATCTCGTGTAGATAGAGACGTATAAGAAACGCCGTCTGGAAGATTATGTTTTATAGTTTTTCAGACCAACATGCCGTAATCTTGAGCACATCGTGCTTTTGTTGTAGAAATATATTTTAAAAATAACGATTGAATAATGGTCACCTAGCGTATATTCAGTAGGCACTGTTAGATTCCCAACAATGCAAAGTTTCTGGTAGAAAAACAAATATCGCTTATATATTCAAATTTCGTCAACATTAAACACAAAAGTCACCTGGTCAAACTTTCACAGCGAGAATACCTGATGATATTGTAGCGGTGGAGACGTCTGTGTTGCCGTCTCCATGGCGATCTGTAAGAAAATATGTCTCTGTTTATCAAGCACTACAATAAATCGAATTTTGCACTGTAGCCTAAAGTTCCACCTGTACAAAATAATGATAGTGCAAGAACTCTTGCTGAGAAACTATGAGAACCGCACGGCGATATGTTAAAATAACGTTCAAATTGTTGGCATAAACAACGTCTTGCTGAATGGTTGTGTAAATAATACCTACTGAGTGCCTGAAACCCCTCTACAGCTCCGCAAGAGATCTCTGGCTTGTTAGCATGTAATACTGTAGTGCAGAATTATTGGTTGTGGTGTTATTGGTCCTTTCTTCTTCGAAGAGGTTGGTGTAACCATTATCATCTCAAGCTGTTACATTAAAATGCTGCAAAACTTTTTGCAGTCCTAACTTAAAGAAATATATGTCGAGGATATTTGGTTCTATCAAGATGCGACAACAGCCCACACACATATCGCAGGGCCATGCAAGTTTTGAGGGAAATATTCCACGAAAAGGTAATTTCGTTGCTTGGGGACAATAGCTGTCCAGTCTTTTCTCCAGTTCTTTCTCCTTATGACTTTTGTGGGATTACCTTAAAGCCCGAGTGTGCTTGAGTCATCCACGTACATATGAAGAACTAAAGGCTGCAAGAGACAAGAGTCACTAAATCTTTAGAAATCATTTACAATGTATAACCAAAAACGGCCGACACCTAGAGAGCATCATTTTTGAAACTTTTGCAGAAAACTAGTTTCTATGTTCTTCAATGTAGGTACATAAATTTTTATTTTTGTCACCCTTTCATTTTTTTAGGAATCACCCTATATATGTCTGACTTCCTCTTCATTCTAATTCAGTAGTGTGTAATTATATAGTGAGAATTGTTTTTTCTTTCACAAACTCTATATAAGCAAATTTAGAGGCAATCTGGATCGCCAAGTTGCTTCATATGCGAATAGTCTAAATTTAAATATTATGGCATACAAGAAGGAGACTGTGATCCTAGATTTTATGACATCAAGAAACCCAGTAGATTAAGAAAAAATGAAGAGATACAATATATAAATAATTCCTTTCCTTTTCCTTGTGCCTTTTGCTAGTTTCTCTCTCTCTCTCTCTGTCTCTAACCGATCCATTTAAATTATAAAATCCATGGTATATTCCTTAATAAACACTGCCATATTCTATTTAATTCTCTTTCCTATTTTTAGTGATATTTTCAAGTTGTCCTCAAGACTTCTTCTGTAACCCGTAATTGATAACTGATATTAAAAATTATCAGACAAAACTAAACCTTAAAACTGTGAAATCTTTTTCAGTCCCTTTTTGAAATGTTTTCAAAAACCACATTTGTCATACCAATTCTGGGTGTTACTTGTTCTGATATACATTTCAGTTTTCTGTCATTTTCATTTTTGTCCAATCTTTGCATCTGTTGCATTATTTTTTTAATTCATAACCAGCTGTTACCTTTTTCGAGTGTATTAATGTTTCATTTTAATTTTTCTATATATAATATATTTTCTTCTTTTGTCAATTAAATTAAGTAAGAAGTTTCCAACTCTAGCGGGATTTGAACCAAAGCCACTCAATTTGGCATTTTAAAATTCGAAGAGTTTATTGTCAAAACACATCAAAAGGCTATTCATTTTTAATATTGGATGTACGTGCCGTTATGATTTCCAAATATGAATTTATTATCAAATTTATTAAAATTAGATATGCACGTCATTTTTAATTTGTCCTGGCGCGAATTTCAAATTTTAAGGCACGGTTGCAAAAACGATGATAAATTTTTCTCACCAATAAATAGTTAGATGTGATTGCTAAAATCTTATCAATAATTATTTTCAACGTTAGGTTAAATATAATTTATGTTCATGCTGCCGTGCCGAAGGACTTAATAATTTTTTATCCTTAAAAAATTTCATAACTTGTTTAGTTCATTATTATTTTAATGGTCGTCGTAAAAATATTACATTGTATTAAATGATTAAATATGTGGCCAGTATCTTACATTTTATTGTACATTTTTTATTCTCAATATTTCAGAAGAATCACCTCTTCCTTTAACAAGAGGTAAGAATATTATTATACTACAACTACATTATTTTTTAAATTAAAAATATCAATGTTATAATGATATTGTTTAATAACATCATCTTGTCGCTTACATTTAGAACATAGATAGGAGAAGGTGTAGAGGAAGAAAATAAAGAAAAAGTAGTGCATCGATTTTATTGGTTTTCCTAAACAATCCTTCTTCTTTTAAGGAAAATAATTAAACAAAATTACGAAAGAAGATTTAAATTTTGTATTTAATTTTCTAACATTTCCTTTTTTTCGTAATTATACAATCAGATTAATTCATTGAACAGATGTAATATAATTAAAAATTAATACAATCATGACATATACAAGTGTATTTATATTTATCCTTGCATCATTATTTATTTACAAATTAATGTTTGTTTGAAAATTGCTGATAATACAGAACCATAACACATACACATTTATACTCCTCCATCTGTTGCCATAATAACAATTCGGACATTCAAGGCTGCTGGGTTAGAAGATTTGCATGAATTTGCAATATACATGTTTCACGCAATATTAATTTAGAAGTAAACATTCTCTCTCATCCACTTTCTCCACATAGTACTCAAGTAGAAATCAGGGATCTCCATCTATGTAATCACAATAGTATTATAGTCAACTTTAAACAAAACAAGCTAGTTCCCGCTCTAACTTTATTCACTGCAATATCAATTTACACAACAATAGACTATAAATGATAGTAATTTTTACAAGCTAACTCAATAACGATACTACTTATTATAGTTCATTAAACAACCTTTAATTTAAATACTACTGAAAGTACTTTATATTGTTTTAGAAAGAAAAAATAATATTATATTAGTTTCCCATGCACTATAATAAATTTTATATCTATATAATATATATTCTCATATTATATAGTTGATAAATCATGTATATTTCAATGAAAGATGTGTTTATATAGCGTGCTATCATTTAACTTTGATAATTTTTTGAATTGCCATTGTACACACATTTTGTTGCTGAAATACTTATAAGGAAATACGTGAGAATGGAATTTAAAAGCACATAACTGATCTATAACTATGGAAAAATTGTGATCAGTTATGTGCCTTTAAATTCCGTTCTCATGTATTTCCTTATAAGTATTTCAGCAAGAAAATGAGTGTACAATGGCAATTCAAAAAATTATCAAAGTTAAATGATAGCGCGCTATATAAACACATCTTTCATTGAAATATATATAATTTTTCATGGCAAAACTGCAGTATTACGTCATACATACGAGCAACAATTTCATTGTTTGTATTGGTGAATTCGCCGGGTCAATTAAATCGTCTTGTTATATTGCAACATGGTTAGGATTCAGTATAGAATTGCACAAGTTAATACAATTCCTTTGAAATGAAATAAGCTTGTTATTAGACAAAATAGGGAAGTACACACCCACACACGTACCAACCCTATCAACCGAATCTGCGCACAACAATTGAGATAACAGTATTATGCATGGACTTAACAATTAATTATCCGCCCTCATTAATGTCTAATAGTAACAATTGAATGGTTGATGGATAGACATTAATTAAGAATTAATACCAAAACCGGATGGTGATTGTTATATAGGGGCTGACTGATTTCAATCAAAACTGTACATACTTGTTGATTGATACGATTGATATTCGAGTCCCGGTTTTTCGTGATGGATTGGAATGTCCCGTTGGACCAATTTTAATTTTGTTGCCATTTAAAATTTACAAAGCGCTTTATTGAGTCTCATTATTCAATTACAATGCCGAAACCGAAATTATTGTGCATTGTTTTATGTGCCTGGCCGCCAGTTTTTGTTTGATTCATAGTTTCGCATATAAAAAAATTAACAAGCACAAAACCGAAAATTCAATCACACAAATCACGGAAAATCGTGTTCGTTTGTATAAATTAAAAAATAGTTGTGGGTGATTTTTGGGTTGTATTGTATTTTGTTCGCTTTTATTACATGTTAACTCGGTTTGCATTCTAGGGAATGAATTTTCAGTATCGGCGGTAATTAATTTAAATGCGAAAAGTAATTTTATTACACGGTACATCACGGAATGTTTCACGTACTTAAGTAGCCCAGGGTTCAAGAAAAAAAAATTGACTAGACGTATCTACATTATGTTATATTCATTTATGATTGATTGGGGCACTTTTGGAGGTGATTAAGAACTGAACGTAAACAGCTGCTCGTCTCGACATGTTTTATATATTCAGACAACAAACAGAAACAATTTCACACATAAATAGGCCCGAACATGCTCAAAAAAAGCCTGCAATTAATTTCGTGTGACACGGCAGGAAAATTGATTATCAATCTAAAAAACAGTTAGTTATGTACGAGTGGAACATCTTATTTTCCTTTTTCTATATGATGTATTGTTCTCTGCACCTATAGATCCTTTCCAAGCAGAGAAATAAAGTTTTGAAATATAAAATTGGGCGAGTTATAAGTAATTCCCATTGCTGATTTAATCCAATACATATAAAGTTGAAGATGTGCAGTGAGGACATTATTCACTCGATGCAGTGATAGGATCTGGGGCAAAGCAAAACTGCAAAGCGACGAGAAACTTTTTAAAAGGCAAAGTTTCGATAACCATTCATTCACGTACTAAATCAAAGTTTGATTTGGAAATAATTGTATAGTTTGAAACTTGAATTAAAGAATAAACGAATGCTTTTCATTAATTATTTTTTACTATCTAAAATATATCTTTATTAATATCAATCTTGTAACTTACGAGAAAAAAGATTTTGTTTCAAAAATAAAAACTTCTTTATTCTATTATTGGTGTAAATCAGCTCATTAGTGATAAAAAAAATTATTTGGCTATATCAATTTTTCATATATGAATCGATCTAAATTAGTACATTTAATATACAAAATAGATTAATCCGTAAGAGTTTAATAATCATTATAAGATAGATAACTCGCTTTATATTATTGCTAGATTGTATTTCTAAATTGTCCTGAGAGTTGATTTTACATTTCAGTACGGAATTTACAGCTTTTCTAAATTGAAATTATTATAAAGTTCCTCCTTGAGTGATATTTCTGTGCGGGTTGTTATTCTTATTTTCTGTTAGTTGAGTTGAAGTTATTTCCCCTTGTTGGTAGCAAGTCGAGTGAAATCTGCGTAAATTTTCATCTCCAGCGCTGGAACTTTCAAATGATAAATACGACGGCGATAAAAGGTGAAATATCTCGCGGAATTGCATAAGAGCGTTCCCCGAGTGGCGCTCCGCGTTATAGTTCATAATTCAGGGCAAAACCCCCACTAAGTTCTTGTAAGAAGACTGATCACACACCTCGAAAACCAACGCGCGCATAAAAAGATTAGAAAGTCGACAAGGGCATAAAATATTATTGCCCCTCAAAGGAACCTAGCACCAATGCAAATTTCACACATATTTTTACTGCGATGAAGGAGCTCACATATAGAAATTGATGGCGTAACCAACTTTCCACCCTACAGACACACATTGATATATTTTTTGAATTATATCATTCGATATTTTTCATTTTAATATTTCTTTTGCCTATTTTTGTTGTTAAAATTAAAAATTTCTGTGGGTTATATTGAAATTTCAGTCAACTTTAGTAAACTATCTGAAAGCCATTTTGGCTATATACAAACTTCCTACGAACTTATTTACTTTGCGTTAGTTATCTGGGACTATTCAAGGGGAGTTTTCATTGAATTTACGGGGTTTCAATTATAAGGCAAAATAACATTTTAAAAAGTTGTTTAGTGGAAAACTGTTGTTGTTGTTGTTGCTACTACTGTTTTTCCGGATATGTTTCACTTTCCTGCTCGTATAATTTAGGTTTTCTCTATGTTATAACACAAATTGTAAAGTTCTCTCTTGTGGAGGTATTATGTACCGTAATGTGAAAAGAGAATAGGTTCGAGTATGTAAATGCATTACTGTTACGGTTTACAATTGCACGTGCTTGAAATTTTTAAATGAAACGATTTTTAATACGGTAGGTTGAGTGCTCTATTCACTAATTATTGCAACTCAACAAAAAGCATATCCAGTAAAATTTTCAACCATTTCATATTAAAATAATAGAAGATATATAATACGGGAAATGCGTGGGAACATAAGCTTTCGGAATAAGGATTTATTTTCCCCTTTCTTTTTGTTATTATAACGATTGTATACTTATTTACTGCAATTTATTGTGAGAGAAATTTTTTAAATAAAGAATCAATTCTTATCTTGCACCTTGGCTTCTTTATATATTCTTTGTTTGACTTTGTGGACTTATAATGTACTTTTTATTCATTTAAAGTTGCAGTTAAAATAAAAGTTTTAAAAAGTCCTTTTTTCTCTTATTTATATTTTTTGTTCTATTCTTACACCTTCTTGCCTCTCCCATTATATTTCGATGTTTTCCTTCTATTATCTACTTGTTATATAAGCGCTTCGATAACAAAGAACGTTTCCTTGAAAATAAAACTAGAAGATACAAAATAAAATAAAAAAGTTATAAAAAGAGTTGTGAGAATGAAAAACTTATCACAAATATTTAAAACCGATTAAAAAATTTTAAATATCGAAAGGTAAAAAGCACATTGAAGATTGAAAACATATATAACTTCTATAAAAATTAATAAGTGTGTAACTAAAATTAATACTAAATAATTTTATAAATTTTCAAATCGTTTTTATTATTTTTCTGCGAGTTATTTAAATAGAAATGAATTTTTAAAAGAGATATCGTTATTTTGTGCAAATAAATTTTTTAAGAAATAGTTTTTTAATTTATTAAAAATTAATATTCATTCACAAATTTTATTTCAAAATTAAAGCGTTTATAAGATTTCCGGCTTAAAAACTCTTAGATGTGGTTGTGGTTCGTAAAATAAACAGGAAACTGTTTGTACGAGGGAAATTTGAGCGCGAAACAGTCCGTCTACTGAGCGTTTAATTAATTCCATTCTTGTAATTAACTTTCGTGGGGTCCTAATCGCCATCTAAATTTATACTCCGCCCTTAAAAATCGCGAATTCATCCCTTAATTAATTTGTGTAGTTCCTCACATTAAGACGACCACATTGGATTAAACCGATACTTCAGTTTGATTAAACTTCTGTTGGTTTTGATTACGGTTTCTATGTGTATCATGAATTAAGGAAACTTCCACCGGGAGAATCTTTAAATTAATTTAAACCTCGTTAATTAAATTTAATAATAAATAATTAAATAAAACCTTAACGAAATCACGTAGCATCTCCCCTCGAAAATTGGAAACATCACTTGGAATCAGTAAAATCAATAGGAGCGTAGAGAACTAACATCCCGGTTGTTCTCTCCACCCACCACCAAGATACAAACAGATCTAGGGATCAACTCACTCCTATTCCCCCATTCGCTCCCCAAACAACTATTCCTTATGATAATATCACACATAATTATCGATTGGGAAAATACAAATTCGGGATTCAGCAAATAAAAATAAATGTGAAGGCCGGAGAATTGTCTTCTGCCCTTGGGGATACATCCCCCCGTAATTGAAAATCAAACGAAAATTTATATACAACCCCGTACTCATTTTATCTACCCTCTAACCGCATAAAAAAGTAATTAAAAATAAATTCATCAACGCTGAGAATTATTTTTTAATTATAATTTGATTGATATGCGTTTAAGCAGAAGAAGCTTTGTTCGAATAAAAAAAAAATCCAATTTAAGTTAAATCCATATTGTACAAATGTACTTCTCCTCACATACACAAACAAAAAACGTACACGGTTTGTATCCTGCGGTTTTCATTATAAATTAATCGATTTTGAGGATTGTGTGCACTAATTATATATACATACAATTAGGTTGCTTTGTTTGATTATGCATCTAAAGATAGGTAACATGTTTGAATTTCATATCATAGCTAATATTGATAGTTACTAGGAATCAGAGGAAATATATATAATATCCAATTATAAATAGTCAATTATTCAATGCTCTTGTAAAATCCCCGGGATTTATTTACAATTTGGGTAATAATTATGAATATATAAATTTGAAATTAATAATTTTGCTGAATTGAATAGAATTTTTAAAGTGAAATAATATTCGGGTTGAAATTTTAGTGAAAATTTCATAAAATTGGAAATTTACTATAAGGTTATTTTATTAACTGTGTCGGTTTATAAACCCAGGTTTAAAAAGGTTAAATATTATATATAAAAGTGATTGTGAAGCATCACAATAACGAAGCCAGTTTATAAATGTCCAGATAATAAATTCTAAAGAGATTTTATCATATGAAATTTTATGCATCAAATATTTACGGATTTATTAACTTATTTATACCTCTCCTACATTTACCATGCACCTTAAAGCCAATTAATTAATTAACACATGGCATATATTGGTACATATGTTTATAAAAAATAGTTATGAATTGATAAACTATAATAATATATTCAAAATAAATCTTCGTTTAACAATTTCTTTATATTTTCCTCAAAGTTCTCATTTTACAACCCTTTCTACTCTCCATTTAATCTGTATATAAAATCTGTCCATAAATTCCATATTTATCGTTCCTTCTATACGACCCACTATGTCACTATAAAATTAATTATCCAATTATATCCACTTGTATGTTGTAAACTGCCAATATAAATTTCAAAATTTATCGATAAGATTGTAGGTAAGGGGTGCGCTGGTATAGGACGAGTAGAATCGCGTGCCGGGAATTTAAATCTTCACGTGGAATTAGTCCTAATTGGATTATAACTTTTCTACGTGCTGTAAGGATTAATCGAAAATTCTGTCCATCGAAGAAATAAGAGCATGGAAGATGCGAAACAATTTTACGTACTCTAACTTTTTAAAAACCATTTTACATAAATAAATATCTAACAGGTATTAAAATTTTATAGATACGAAATATGATTTTTTGAATAAAATTAAAGTTAATTATAATTTGTACTGCCCGGCGACGCCACCAAAAGCTAAAAATACACGAAATTTTTAATTATTCACAACATATTTTTGAGGTATAACTTGTCTATATCTAGAACCTTTATATTTCTTATTAGACAAACTGAAAGATTTTGATTTTGTTAAAAAATTTTGAAAATAAGTTTTATAAAATCAAAAAAATAGGTATGTGTGACCATCTATTCCTTTATGTTTTGGATCAACTATATATAAAGAAATTTTGAAATTTTTGCTGTTTTTTTTTTCATAAATAAAATTATTGTAAAGAAATTTTATAATATTTATCAAAACAATAACTTCGAATTATACAACTAAGTTTCTTTTCAAAATGTTCCTCCCTAGAAAATTTAATTAAAAAAGTTCCATCCCATTCCTGTCTACTTGCGTTGAGTTTGTGTGGACATGTTTAGAATAGGATTGCTTATTATTTGTAAATGATACGCGATTAAGATTAAAACTTTGTAAATGTGGGCGACAATGCTGTTGTTGGAAAGTTTATTTTGGGGTTGCCAGACAATTTTGTATGTGAAGGGCGTACACCGTTTTTGTTTCTTCGACGCACTGCATACAAATACGCCACATTACACGCAGCCAATTACATTTATTGCCCCCTATTATTGCCCAATTTAATTACATTCCGGTACATTTTAATTATAAACATTACAGCAGCATGACAGACTTTAATCAATACAACAATCATCTAATTTTTTCGTTGCCATGAAGATTGTTAAACTGGAAAAAAGTAGTTTGCATTTTTTTTGATTAATTAAAAATTCATGCATTTGTATTAAATAATTAAATTTCGGTTTGTGCATTAGGCGAAAATAGTTTTATGCCAAATAAAAGGTTAAAATTAATGGAGTCCTAGTGGAACTATGCTTTCGGTTGCTTAGTTCACTCTAAGAGAGTTTTAATGTATTTGTTATTTATTAGTCATGCAAAGTGGCACGAAAATTTATACATGTAAATTATTCAATGCATAATATCCACTTTATCCCAAGACAAGAGACAAAGCTCAGTAATCCTAAAACGTCTTAATATATAAGTGGAGCGCTATCCCGTTCCAATTTAAATCCTTTCACGATATTTTATAACATTGAAAAGTATCCTAATTAAAGAAATAATTTTTTATACATGGTGTTCCACGACT
The DNA here is from genome assembly GCA_027574865.2 of Coproporus ventriculus. Classification (NCBI taxonomy): domain Eukaryota; kingdom Metazoa; phylum Arthropoda; class Insecta; order Coleoptera; family Staphylinidae; genus Coproporus; species Coproporus ventriculus. The sequence goes on along the minus strand of JAODAH020008518.1, from coordinate 18,659 downwards.
CGACCGACAAACTTATACCATATATTCCAGGGGTCATTTCGATCAAAAAATGTTATATGACCTATAGATGAATTCCTATTTGTTTCGGAGATATGGACGAAATTAAAAAACAAAATGATAAAAAGAAAATTTATTCATCAATGGATAACTAATTAATACAAAATTACAGCAAGTGTTCAAAATGAGAACCGCCATTTTCTATGCATACAGTCATAAAATGTTTAAATAATTTCAAAATTTGCAAGCGCTTTTTAGGAATTTTATAATTTTATGTGTTTTCATTTGATCTAAAATTATTTATTCAGTAATATTTGCTAAAATATGGCGTACAAATTATATCACGAGTTGCATATCTCAAAAGAAGAATGGACATATATTAGAATAAATATTGTATGTATTTAGTAGAACTGAATGAGAGAGTATGTATTGTAAATAGGCGAAAAATGAGTACGACATAAAATTTAGATAATTCTAGAATGATTTATTGTATTCACACCGCAAACATTGCAAGAGGTAAGACAAATACGAAATAGATGGAGGTGTTGGATAAATTGTATTTTAAAAGAAAGAAAGATTGCCACAATAATATTTTCCTCAAATTTTTGTTTAATTTTATTTATTTAAAATTACACAGTAACAGCCATTTGGTTATCGGCGTTTTAATCAACGAAATTAAAACTTAATTCCTCATGCTACTTACCCGGGGTTTTAATACGACAACCCATGCATAAAAAACAAGAATGCTATGTAATGTTTCATGAGGTCGACTATTATTTAAATTATTAATTAGATGTTTTCATCATAAGCAATTTATAAGCAATTTGGTTCATTTTTTAATGATAAAAAGAAAAGAGGTGTACTTAGTATTGTTGGGCATTAACAAGTGGGTTGTGATGAAATGAAAGAAAAAAACTGTTTGTGGCGACTTTTTCATTGTCAGAACCTTTTAAGTGTAGGCAGGAGTCCATGGCATGATAAAGCCAAATTACGCGAAGCGAGACATATTCATGAGATACACGGAAGCATCACGACCTTCCTCCCATCGTATTTATCATTCTTTGGGAACGATCCTGAGCACACTGTCAGCCATTCGGGGAAATGTTTGATGCACGAAATGTACATCCACTTCATCGTCGTGAATTCCCTTGCCCTTCTAAATATCGACCGGGTCCTGGTGCGGAGGCGGCTCGTAATATGACAGAGAGAAGAGCAAGCACAAAAAATGAGCCCACCGAACCACCCCAGTTCTCACCTGGAGCACTTATTGCGTTAGCTCTCTTCTTCTCTATGCCCATCATTCAATTTCCGCCACTCATAATCAGATCCACATACTAAAACCTAGATGGAATGTCAAGTGTAACAAAAAAAAAGTTTTTCGGTGGTTAGGGAATGGGAGGAGGGGGCGAATTGATGACGAGGGTCCGTTTGAGTGGTTGGGTGAAAACCGCGAGGGATGAAATGGAAAATCCGAAGGAGGAATTATCAATTTAGGGGAAAATAAACGAGATGGTTTCAATGTATCACGAAAGGTGTAAAAAAATTCGTTATTTTTTCTTTTATTTTAATTGATCCAAATAAATACTTGAAAGTTTTCTTACTTAACTTTAATTAATAAATAAGTTCATGCCAAAGAAAACTTTTTAAAAAGATCCCGGCGCATTCACCACCTTGCAATCAGATTTTTTGATTATAAAAATTAATTAATGTTATTTTAATGGGAGAAATTTTTCTCTTTAGTACATTAAAGGGATGGCAAGTGAATCCATTTTCCATTGATAATTAATGAGCTACAGAAATTAATTCAAAATATTGAAGCTAATGTAATGCATAAGTAAACTTTCTCAAGGAATTTACGTTGGCGTTCTTCCGTTTTACATTAACATTTCAGAAAGGTAAATTGTTCAAATAGTACACTTAATTTAAGTTTAATATTTAATCGCAATCCAATCGAGAATCGGTCGGGAGATAAAGTGCGAATTAAAATTTACTGAGGTGTAAAAGCGTTTTATTTTACTACTCTTCACTTTCCTAGATTTCCATGCGTAAAATTAAATTTGAAAATAATCTACATACAAAACCAAAATAGTAAATTTGAAGCGTTCGAGGGTGATTGATCGTGTTATAAAACCAGCCGCCCCGACCAAAAAATAATTAACACCATCAAAAGTTTTAATCCGGTTAGGATCATTGCAAAAACAAACTTAATTATAAGTTTTCTTTATTGTGCTTTTGATTAATTACATAAAATCCCAAACACAACGCAACACAATCAGATCATTAGAATTTAATAAATGATGACAGCAACCAGTAATCATGAAAGATGGGAAAGGGAGGACTGTAATTAATTTAGATTCTTGCAATTAGCGGTGCTTATTGATCTGTTTTAATTTTACTAAAAATTAAGAGAAACTTGTAAAGAGGTGTCAACTTAAATAAACAATTAAAGTTCTAAAATAAGAATAAAAAAAAGTCAATACAAAAATATAGAAAAATATATGATATATAAATTTAAGAAATGCAAACAGAAACTCATCAAGTGTCAAGATAAAGAAATAACACACAACTATATGTTTCGTATGAAATATTCAAGTAAATTGATGAACTTCAGCAACTTACAAAGAGTAACTCAATATTATTAGCGTGATGGGAACTGCTACGCTTTTTCCCTCCTTTTGTGCTGATTTATATTCGCATCTAGTCGTAATTAGAGATAAAAGCAGGCATACACACTCACACCCTTCTGCCATATTAGCAATTCTCAAAGGGGCGCACCAAGGAAGCAAAACTTCGCGTGAAAGAACTGCAACAGATGAATGTATCACTTTCCTAACATTAAAAGGAAAACGTTTTCATTTCTGAAAGCGCAATGAATTCAATATGCGCACAATTTCACTTAAATCTTCATTACTTAATTGCATCAACTACGAACTAAAAAAAAAAAATTCTTAATGCTACAAAAATTAGGATCGATACAAAGTAAGGCTGTGCATGCCAAGTAAATATCTTAATGTGCAAGTTACCTTATCTTTTCTACTTTCTATCTTTTTTTTTCGGTTGCTGATATGTGAATCTAGTTGGTTTATATAACACTCAAGAAAATTTGCAATGTTAATTAGACTGAAATGGTAATTACATTATTATTATTATTAACGTTTAATTATGTTATAAAATCACGCCGCAATTAGTGAAATTTAAATAGCAATGGAGAGGGCAGAAATGCTTTAATCTGTTGCCCCCCTGCAGCAGTTCAGCGTTTCAATTTGGTGAAACGTATAATGCGATAATTACTAATTTTATTTTGTCTAGCTTGTTAATGGGAAACTTTATACGGATTTTAACTACTTCACGAATATGTTTGTTTACCAAAATAACACAGTTAATTGGAAGTTATACTTTCATAATAAAATTAAATAGAATTAGGGAAGAATGATAGTAGAAACAAATCATTAAGGGATACAGAAACACATTTTCTATCAAATTTTAACTTAGAAATTGAGTTCTGTAATACTATCACCAGCAATATTATCTCGTGAGATTAGATTTTCATATAACTTATGCAATAAATTGTGCAACTGCACATTTATTTACCGTAAAACTTCATTTATTTCATTTTCCAACTTTGAAATTTTTTACGTTATTTACTTCCTTGATCTTCAAAGGTTTAAACTTATTTATTTTTTTTTGATATTTTAAATCTTACATCACATTCCTTATGGCCATAAATTGCAATTCACTAGACTCTTTAAACAGTCTCAATAAATAAATTATTAAATTATGTAAAATTAATTTGAAAAAAAAATCCTTATTGACATTAAACTGGCATGAGTCCCATTGTTACACTATTTTATAAATATTCTGATGGTAAATTTTTTTATGGCTGCTGTATAACTTAATCAATCAAGAAAGAATAAATGAGTAATTTTGTAATAAGTACGTGCTGGGTGAGTGTAAGAAGATCGTACTTCTATGCGTCTGCCTTACACGTGTCCATCTAAAATGTTGTACTTCCACGCGTTCATCTAAGAGATCGTACTTCATATTGAAAAAAAGTGTAGTGACAATACTGATTTTTAATAATTTTAAAACATTTTTTATGATTTCATAAAATAGGTGAAGTCGAAAACATTTTGAATGTAGACGATATCGATTAACACCCGAATAAAACAATTTCTTAAAAACAGGAAAAGTTAAATGCGGTTGTTCACTGGCGGCAAACACTTTTATAAAATACGAGGCCACAAGAGAGGTAATTACCAAAGTTGCTTTCAAGCTTAACACGTAGGATTTATCACCGCAAAATGCAATGTTTCCCGTTTAGTTTGCCACCCTTATTTCAGTGCACTTATAAATCGCCGCTGTGCATAAAGTGGTCCGACAGAAGCCGCGCGGCACTCTCTAAGGGAAAACTCTGATAATTTTGTGAAATTTTAAGACATTATACGAGAAGAGAGAAGGAAAGGGGTGATGTTAAATTATTACAAGAGCGTCGGTTATATGATGGTGCTTTACTAAGCATGGAGATAGCAGAATTATCTAATGCATGTGTGTGAGTTAAATTTGGGTCTTGGAATAAAGCGTGCTAACTATTATAAGACGCTCTTATGTACACATTTAAATCAGCCGGGGGTCGTTCTGAATTAATTTTGCAATACAACACTCTCTTTAGTAGGAAGCAAGATTAAATTAACCAGAGGATTTATTATTAAAAAAAAAAACAAATCCTTCATTTGCAACTGAAAAATTAAGGATTATCCCTTTATATTATTCATTGTAACAAATGCAGCATGCAGAAATAAATCATTGCTCTACGATTAAAAAGTGTTCATATTAATAATTATTGTAATATGGTAATTTCTAATATTCATATTTATTTATACAGATTAATATGTATGTATATTTGTTTTAGTATTGTTCATTGTGTTTGATGACGAGATCGTGATGTGCTTCGGAAATTGTATCTGCCTATCAATACAAATGAAATTAAATTAATGGCTATACATTGATCAAAGCTAATATAAATATTTCTTTTCTTACATTAAGGAAGGTAGAACCAATTTTAACTTTCTTTCTGTCTGTTTATCTGGACATATCCATCTTTTAAAAATTTCGCTGTCTTTCAGTAAGACGTGTACTATGTTAGTTGCATTCTTAAATTGCCTTTAACAATATAGAAAAATTTAATCAACTAAAATAAAAAATAAAAACATGTAAATTAAGATATAAATTTTAACGCTACAACTGAGGATTGACTTTTGCAAAAATTTCAAACGATTCAGTACCTCATAACACAAATGGAAAATTCACCATCTCGACAGTTTTATGAGTTGTATACTAATTTATAGCATGCAACAAAATTGTAACAAACTAACTCTTTTATTTACAAAATAAATTTAATTTGTTAAATTCTTTTTAGTGAAGGAATAATAAATTGACATTGTAGTAAATACAATTTAAATATCTAACGCGTGTTTATTCCGCAAGGTACGCTCCCCTAACTTTTTTTAAATTAAACGCAACCCCATAAATAATTCCATGTGACTAATGTATTAAAAAATCGCAAGGGAATTTTAATAATCGCGCATATACAAAATTATAACAAGAACTTCATTATTGCATTCTCCTTCTGTTCGGGAATCGATCGTTTTGTCCTGGCTATGATTGCTGGAAAACTCGTGCACGGCATACATAAAATTCTGCACGATATTTTTTTCTGGGGACCACTAACAACAAGTAAAAGAACTTTTAATATTAATAAAAAAGGGAACATCTGCCAAAAGCGAAGGAAGATGTAAACAACACAATACAGTCAAGATTTTAATCACCGTGCGACTTTCTGGGGGGGTTGGTGAAATTAAATTGGGTTCGTGCGGAATTTGTTTTGGATCTTGAAAAACGGTTCAATCTGCATAAAAGGGTTTCCTTGTGTGAGAAAATAAATGAATATTCACAAATAAAACTGAGCATGTCTCATTCTGATGTTCCATTACAATGCAATCACTAAAATTTAATCTCACGATTATATCTAATGAAAAGCAAAAAATTGATTAGATTTTAAAGAGGGTTGAAGGTGATGTATTTTTTTATTCTACTATCTATCTATTGTAATGAAACTAATTTTTGAAATAAGTGAATTGGTGCGAAAGCGTCTTAAGGATACTTTAAAATGATTTATTACGATTTAAACATAATGAGATTTTGATGAAGAATATAAAAAAAAAATATAAATCAAAGAAGTAAAGCGCAGAATTTTCAATCAATTGATTTAAATTAGTGATAAAAAATAATATCACGATATCACGGATGAAGTATATTAATTTAGTGGTTTTTAATACTACTATTTTCAAGTTTGAATGAAATGAAACAAAACTTTAGATTAAATTAAAATTCTGAATATCCATAAATTTTAATAACTTCATAATTTCGAAACTAATATGATAACATTATATCACATATAGATATTAACGTTTTAAATTTAAAAAATAAAACGATTTATTGAATTGATTTTAAATTGAAAATTATGGGAAGATGATTGATTTATAATTTTCTATCTCATCCAAGTTGATTCGTTCTGTATCTCTACGGATTTAGTTTTCTGGGAAATAAAGGAACAGTGCAATGTTCACAGAGAAGGAAGGATAATTTATAGTTCAAAGATAGTTTCAAAGCGCCTTTCAGTGCAGAAATAACATTAGGGACGAATGTCCGATTGTAATTGTTTAATTACTCTCTGTGAACCCTGTAACAACTTTACAATCCATTACGCTGGAAAATATTTTCTTATGTGCAAAATCCTAATCCAATTTGATTAATTTGATTCACAACTTCTTTAAAATTTAATAAAACCTTTCTTTACCTCGATAATTTATTTGAATGTTTTCATAGAAATGCAAATCGTTCGCTATTGTGGTGAATACATCGATTCAAATTGCCTTAATTTATCACAATAATCCAACCACCCTTCTCCCCTTTCTTCCAAAAAACTTTTAATTGTACGAATGGTGCGCGCTCACAAATAATTCTTCCCAAATATATATAATTTATGAAAACTTTTCGTAGGAACGTTACGTGAATGTTGTGTTAAAGTGCCGATTCTGAAAAGTTTGCACACCCCCTTTAGAAAATTTGAATAATAAATATGTTTTATAGGTGACATTTTTTAAGAAAGTCTCTTTCGTTTCGATTTTATCGTGGGATTTGCGATTGTTTTATTAATGGAATTGTAGAGGGGTAAAGGAAGGGATTTAAAGGAAATGGATAATGTTAATGAAAAGCATGGGAAATGTGTTCGCGACCCTTTGATCTTTTTAGGGGAATTATATGTTGGGCGAAGTTGCATGAATAAAACATAAAATATGTTTTAAGTTGGAATGTTAATGTGATATGGTCGAATTTAATGAACAATTTCGTTCCGCCGCTAAATTGCTACGAAGTAATTCATTTGGACAATATAGAAATGGATGAAAGACTTTAATATAATCAAAAAGGGTTCAATTTTGTTTATTCAGCTAAATAAAATGGAACAGAATGGAACTTCAATTTAGAAATTATTTTCTATTAGATATTTTAATATCTCAAAACTATATTTTCCTATACTATAGTTAAAAGTTCTTAAAAGAATCAATATAGATCGGGAACTGTTCAACATCATAAAGAAATGGCTCAACGAGTTACAATAACATGTAAATATAATGTCAGTACCCTTTTAGGTGTAACATTTTGTTAAAACCAAATTGTTAATATACAAAATTTAATTAAATATTTCAATGGATTCCGTAACGAAATTTATTTATATTAAATTGACTTTAATTAATATATTTCATGCAATAAAAATATTGACAAATAAATGGTAATTCAAGTTTATTTAAATAATAAATGTTTATATAATAAAATGAATTGTAAATAATTGCATACTTTAATTAAATATTTTTTTTTTATGGCACAGTCCAAAAACTCAAGTTATAACACGCGGTGTAACCGAGAATCCTTATATATATAAACGGCTTTAATTCACAGATTTCCCCCATCGAGGATTGTAACGTTCTAAAGCAGTCTGCAAGAATGCAGATCAACCACACCTAGGCGACGTGACAAAACATCGCATGATCTACCGAAACTTGTAGAAATATTTTTCTACGCCATGATGATAAAATTCATTACTTAATTGAATTTTTTTCTCTTAAAATTACTATCTCTTCCATTTTCTTCTTTAAATCTTCATCATTATAAAGAAACGATATTAGATCTGTGTAGATGGAAACTATTCGATGAAAAGAGTCAACCTAGATTTACGGTATAAAAGATTCCAATTAGTTAATAAAACTTTTGGAAGGCTGATCTTCCTCAATATGATTGGAAAAGTGCAATAAATTCTTGGCACTTATAGCTCTCTCCCGATTATTTAGGGACAATTTTGGTATACTGTTTTTACAAAAATATTTTAATTAGCTCCTTTAGAACTTTCTTTTCTATTTTTTTATTAACCTGTTTTAAAGAATTTTTAATAAACTATTTTTTTAATTATGTAGTTTTATAATATTTCTTTTTTTGCATCCTAGATGTTTATTTCTTTAACGTTTCAATCTAAATATTTGTTTTTTTTAAATTTCAGGTATGTTTTTCTAAAAATATTGCAATATGAAATGGGTAAGCTAACTTTTGTTAACATACAAGTTTTAATCTTTCAGCAATAACATTAGTTATTTTTTGTTACTAACTGTAGATGAATTGCCCAACATATACGTGAACTATCATTTCAAATTTATACTTAAAATTATATTCAATATTTATTAAAAAGTACATTTTAATAATTGATTTAACTTAGTATTTTGTACATTTATAAAAACACGAATAATCCACTTATGTTTCAATTTGAAAGGGTGGTTATTTTTTTTATTAACAAATACGTACATATGAATATTCAACATTTAATGAGCTCCATGTTGATAATTTTACTGATTGTGTGCCGTGTTATATTTTCCTTGCATGTAATTTTTTCTGTTTACATTTATAACATAAATTAATTTTCAAGACTTGAAGAATTTCTTTGAACAAAAACTACGTGATAATCAAAAAATCCGACAAATAACAAGGTGGTTTAAACTAAAATAACTAAAAGTTAATAATAATTTAAAGAGAAAAATTTGATTGTAACATGCATTATTTAATTTTCATATTTGTTAAAAAGGGTTATAGATACTTTGAATAATATTTGTGATAATTCAAATTGTTATTCACATAATCGTTTTCTAATCGTTTAACTTAGTAAAATAACGTTCTAAATTGTAGTTCTGCGGATAATAAAATCCATTAATTCCCTTAAAATAACGTCCAACGTATCCCATTCAAACATAATCGCTTCAAAACTTCGAAAACTCCCATCCAATAAATTTCTGCATTCATTACATGCAATTAGCGGACCTGTTTAAGATTAATGTTTACAGCGCAACTTTCTGATTTACAGTCAATACTTGGTGTTTAGAGTTCCCCACCAAACGAAAACAATTTCCAAACTTGTTACATGTTACACGTCAAAATTGAAAACCACAAAACTTATTTTATAATTTCGTTGTTGAATTACATAAACGTTTCAAATTACGTGGCGACTTTTATTTTTGATATTCCAAGCTTGGATTAACTTTCTGTGAAATAACAAATGCTAATCATAAACTTCAGAGATGAACATTAATCAAGAACGGCGACTGCAAATTGGATGCAATTTATCAAAACTTACGGCTTGCACTTGTATTACGTTTTGTAAATTTATTTACTTTTTATGGGGAGGTAGTATCACAACTTGAATGGTAGCTTACAGGGATGATTAATCACTTTTCCTGAATCAAATTTTTGTTGACGTATTTATTATGCTTACAAGCAATTTTTAATTACTTTATATAAAAACTTCAAATATGCAAGAAAATTGATTATACGCATATACCGATATATAAACAATATTTTAATAATCAATTTCTAATTATATTTATTTTTCTTCGATTATCGTAAGAAAAGGTGTGCGGTTGCATTAAATAAATCAAAATAAGAAAAGTAATAAAGATTCGAATTGAAAAAGCCCGTGGGAAGATTAAGATTTGTGTCTGAAGTGAAACTAGTATTCATTTTCAAAAACTCGTCAGACAGTTAATTCAATAAATGAACCTGCTTTGCAAATCCTGTCTAAATAACAATAATAATTTTCTGAAACAGTCTACATGAAAATAAATAACAAAACTTTCCCTAAAGTAACTTAAACTCACGGAGAAGCCTAATAAAGCCACGCGCTGAAATTAATTACAACACAACGTGTCAACATTATTTATAATACGAACATTTAAATTAATTTATCTTCTCTACAAAATTTGATAAAAAGAAAAAAAAATTGAAACAATAACCAAAAGAAAACTCAATTTACCAATGGAACAAGCACGATCGGTTTTTTCTTTTAATTAATTTCTCTTCGTTTTTAATAAAAGTGTAAGTACGGGTAGGAGATTTTCAGAGGTGGTCCCTCGATGGAAGGTATGCAGATTAAACCCATTCTTCTTAATAAAGTGTAATTCGGGTGTGCGCGTTCACGGATCAGCCGTTCTAAATTTTTCCCTAATTAAATCAAGCCGGACATTAAATTCTTACTCGACGGATTAATTGTACCTACCAGGTACACATCTGGGAATACTTAAAACTGATCAATTCTAAAATTGAAACACGTTCTCCAATAGTTACTTTTTGTGCAACATGATAGTACATTATGATATACGTTCATAATTAAGAATTTAAAACACGCACAACATTTAAGGGCACGACGCGTTAGCGGAATGCCCAAACAGTTGCAAGTACTTTAAATGAAATTATGCACGAGTATCATATATTATTTCTTATTATGCCTGCAAAAATTTGCAAATTAAATCAATCAAGTAAAATGAAATTAATTAAATTTATTTCCTTTTTTTAGTAGTCTAAAAAACACTGTGCATTTTAAAGAGCGGTTTTTTTGCACACTAATAAGTTTTTTAATTTAAGATTATAATGTAGGTATAGTAAAAGGAAGATAATTCCCATTTAGCTTTACAAAGATTATTTTTATAAATGCATAAATAAAAGCTGAACTTTTCAAAGCTTTTAGTGAACACATTAAAGTTGCAAATGTTGTTTTAAGCTTAAATTATTATTTTGAAGAGCAGATAATACGCAATATATTATTTTTAGAAAATATAATTATTTAAAAACGAATAGTACATACTGATTACCACAATTTATTATTATTACAAATATTTTAGATGATATGGCTTAGTTATAGCTTGCTCTGGTTAATCAAAACTTAGTTTATTCAAGAAAATTTTACTACGGAGAAATAAAAAAGCTCAATTCAGAAAAATATTTATTATTTTAAGAGTAGTAAAGAGAAAGGCGAGAGAGAGAGAGAGAGATCCAAATCGAGAGGTTCGTGAGCACCAACAAGGGAAAGGTTATTAAATAATTTCATTGCTCTTATCTAATATCGATTGAAGTATTTTGAGACTTGATTTATGTGCTTCTCACTAAATATTATATTAAAGACGTGAATGTTCCTAAACAACATTTAAAGATTTAAGAGCATGTAGTGCAGTTGAAAACAAATTTAAAATTCCTATTGGTCCGCAAATCGATCGTTTTAGAGATAACTTGTTTTTCCCATATCCGCTTCTCAGCAAACAGCATGTGTACATATTAGAAGATTTAAAATATTTTGTTTTGAGATCAGAGTAACCATTTTGTCACATATGGTGTTTTAAAAGAATCTCATTTAAAGTTTTGTCCCGAATCCCAATTTTTAACGATTGCAATGGTTTCGTATTGAAACACTATTTTTCCCTCTTATATTACCAAAATAAAATTGTTTTTAATATTACAAAAAAAAAACTCATTTCAGGATATAATATATGTAATACGGCAGTATTGTTTTAGCCGCAGCAATAACCTTTTAAGGTATTTAATATATCAAAATAGTTTTGATATTTTGAAGTTTCACATAAGTATATCTAAACTGTTGTTGAGGTATGCGGAAGGTTGTCTGAAATTCACCGATCAGAAACACTCTATAACTACACGTTCGTGACAACTAATATAATAAAGGGTGTCCCAGCAAGAACTTGAGGATTTTAGTTTTAAATATTTATCAAACGCTGTAACTTTAATCAATTATATTTGACAAGGATCATCTAGTGATATGTAAATTTTATGATGAAATGTTTCACCCTCCACGAACGTATAACAATTGTCCAAACTTATGAAAATGCGCATTCCATTACAAACACAATTCGAAGCCCATTTCCAGCTCGTTGAGTACGTTAAAAGACAGAACCGTTGCACGTGGGGATTGGTGTCGGATTTAAGCACAAGGTGTTCTTAGACCTAATTCCTTTAAAAACTGCAATGAGGAAACGGTAACTGTTAACGGTGAACGTTATCGTCAGATGTTGAACAACTTTTTATGACCCCAACTGGAAAATATGGACCTCAAGAACATGTTCTTTCAGCAAGATAGAGTTACCTCTTACACTGCTAGAGAAACTGTAAATTTATTGTTCCAAAAATTTCCTGGCTCTGATCTTTCTTGAAACGGTGACATTGGTTGGCCCGCAAGATCATGCTATTTAATGCCACTAGACTTTTTCTTTTGGAGGTTTTAGAGATAAATTGTATAAAAATAATTCTCAAATAACTGATGCCTTAAAAAACAACATTCGCCTAGGTATTGAAGAATTTGACTGTAATATGTCCAAGAAAGTGTTCAGAAATTATGAAAAAAGAATCGCCATATGTAGAAGAAGCCGAGGCGCAGATTTATAATTATAAAATAAAATACTGTGATAGGGTTCTGTGAAAAATCTCATATGCTAAAATGGGTTGAAACATGTTATGTTGTATTGATATAAATATTAAAATATAAAATGTACGGTCTATAATTTTTCATTGTAATTCAATTATCAGAAATTAAAATTTATTCGGTTAATTGAAAAATAAAATTTGACACTATTAAAAAATTTTTATTGCAAGGTAATCACTTTAAAAAGTTTGAAAAGTCCCATCAAATAAATTTCCCCAGTCATTACATGCAATTAACAGACTTGCTTTAAATTAATGTTTATCGTATAACTTTATAATTTACTACCGATACTTTTTAAAAATGTTATAACCAAACCAATTCAATTCTAAATAGTTCAAAACTTGAATGAATTAATTTAGTAAAATTTAGCAAATTAATTAGTTAATTGACTTCCTGTGTAATCATAAATACTAATGAACTTTAGGAAATAGTAATTAACGATATTAGGTGGTAATTAAATGCATTTGAATAATTATGTGTGCAGTTTAAGCTGATTTATACATTAATTAATAAATAAATAATTAATTTTTGTTTGATGGCGGATTGATGGTTTATTAAATACCGGTATGTAATAGAGGGGGGGGGGGTGGAATCTAATAAATGAGTTTCTCATATACTTCACCCGCCCTCTTTATTTGCTTAAATGTTTGCACAAACACTCAGACAAACATAAAACAAGACGCCAACGATCAAACAAACAAGACTAAAAAAAAATATCGTGCTTTATTAGATTTTCTTGGTGAATCGGGCGGCATTTCAATAATTCATCCGTCGATTCAGCCCAGCCAGGGTTACTTTATTAACTGCAGAGGAAGTATCAAACGATATTAAAGACAAACAATCCTATCCCCTGTAAATCAACCTTGCAGACTATACAAATTTACCTTTTCGATAAATATACTGGCCTAAACAAAGTTTAACTTTTGCAGTTTATTTTTAGTATAGAAATTTATAAAAGCACATTTAATAACTGCTATTTACTTTTTATTGGAGTGTGATAAATTTACGAGGCAATAAAAATGACATCGATTAAAAAATTATATTAACTTTTTGAAAATTATAATAAAATAAAAAAACTGAGTATGAATTCCACTTCGTTTACAAATTTAATAACAACTAATACCAGTATTTCGGGTGCTATGCGTCCATAAACGTAGCTAACTCGAGTTTATTTATATCAACAAAGAAAAATAATGATTTATAAATAATTTGTATTCTGTGTGAAAATTATAAGCAATTTGAAAAAATAAAGTTGCCTGTTGGGACAAGTTAAAAAAAAACAAATTAAATTTTTTTTAATGATTTAATAGTTTTTTTATATACCATTGCATTAAAATGGCATTTTTTATTACGAGTATGAAGTTGCGAGTAATAAAAAATGATTTTATATATTATATTTTTTCTGAAAGAGTTTAATATTTATTTTAAAGACATTTAAAAATCCTGAAATTACGTTAAATTGAACCATATGCAACCAACAATACAAGTAGACTCATAATAGATGGCGTATATTTTTCTTTATAGAAATGTTAAATTATTAATTTAAAACATAAAATTTATATAGAACATTGAATAAAAGTTGTGCATTTGAAATCGCATTTTACGAACTCATTTGGAATATTTTACGGATTCATTTTCTAATTTTAACGGAGTCATTCAGAAAAAATAATTTTTAATTCATTGAAATCGGATAAGAAATGATAAAGATACAATACAATAAGTTTTAATTAACCATCCCATGAGATTAAAATCCAGCAGCGTGAAAATGTTTTTCCTTCGGTAGCATTAATTAAATTTCAGTGCACGAACACTGTACGAGCACAAGTTCATCTGCAACACCAAATTAAATTTGCGCGCACAATTGTTCGCGCCCTTTTTATTTAAGTACCCGAACAAATTATGCATGTTGTCTTCCACTACAATGAAGTTTTGTGATGCACTGTATCGAACATTTGCGGTACTCCGGTGGATCTGTACCTTTAACAATGTTGCTTCTTGGGATTTAAGAACAAAAATCACTCAGTGAAATATTTTGTCATTGTTTACCGTCCTTTGAGGTGGTTTCTTGAAATAAATTATTTAATGTAAGTCTGTTGAAAAACTTTACTGCAACTATCTCCAAATTACTTTTACAAACCCAGAATTTCATTTAAACTAAGAAACTATTCAATTAAACTTCTTATTTACTTCACTGCGACCGTCTTTCGTGTTTCAAGAAAAAAAAATAACAAAGATTAATCATTTGATTCTTGTTTGTGCAATAAGTAAGAATAACAGATTATAAACTGCGCAATTTCCCCCTAGAATAAAATACCAAAAAGCCGCTCACTCCTTAAAAAAAGCTTTCGGTTTCCCTACTTGAAAGAAAATGAAGTGGTTGTGCGTTTCCGCCGACTCATCGATCCGTCCAATAAATCAGCCCTTGATAATTTCATCAGTGGGGTTCTTGTAAAATATTTAAGCGGCCACATTATTATTAAACAAACATCCATCAGTTCCCGGGTTGATTCGCGTCTCCTCGAACGCGCCGGGAAAAATAACATCTGGGCGTTGGATCTCTTGCAATTCAAATATTTAATTTTCCGAGGGAACCAGCCAACCGCCACAAGATGTGGCTTTTAATTACATTCATGTAAAATTAAGAAATTGAGATAAAAGTACAAGAAATCATTTTGTCGTGTTTAGGAAGGGATAGCATTTATCACTACCCATTCAACCATTCGTTGCGGACCTTAATTAATTTTTATGTACGACCATGTTTATTAATTGCCAGTGCAGTGTAAATTAGAGCTGCAATGCAAGACTGATGTTTTCAACAAGGTGAGTGATTTACAACGTTCTTTCATTATTCATTACCGTATGTTTGTTCGGGATTCAATGAAAAGTTTAATTTACATTTGTGTGATACGCAAGTTTTAAATATAATTTGCAGATACAAACTGCTATATTAGGTTCACAGTGTTCACAAATAATATTTACAAATGTTTTCATTGAAATAACATTGTTAAGTCTTAAAAATTTAAAAAGAAATAAGAGTTTCAGAAACTTCATTTACAAAACGAAGCTAATTGTTGGGTGCCATATAAATCGAAACATTTTCGCTTTTATCTATCCTGCTATTACCGGTAATTTGTATTTACTTTAACAATTTAGAAATTTATAATTTGAATTTTTGTGTGAATTATTTCAAAATTATTTTGTGAATGTTTTTTTTTATTAAAGAAAAGCTACAGATATAATAAATATATAATCATTTACTTGGAGAATCGACTACTTATCCGAATCTAAACGATGTGAGAAAAATGTTTCCCGATAAAAAGGAAACGATAATGGCTTGGAAATTTATCTCTTGACGACTTGTATTTTGTATAAATGTAATACCATCTTATATAAAATGTATGAAACATTATATATTTTTAATTTTGGAAAATTCGAATTTTTTAAAACTTTTAAATCAAATGACAATGTAGAATTTTTGCTTCCATTATGTCAAGTAAAATGATATATATTTCTAGAAAACAAGTTAAATTGCACGTCATCAATGTCATCAGCAAATACATTCAGTAATACCAACACAAGAATGCTTTTCACAGCTTAATATTGCATTGGAATTTAAATTTTTTATCTTGTATATAATGTTTCTACCGCATCTCGTGATATATAATGTGGAATTTTGTTTACTGTGTCCTTCATTAAATATTGTTAGCAGATTTCAATGTAATACATAGTAGTGCATTATACAATAAATTGATAATTACGAGTCTCTCATATTCACTTCACATGGTTGTTTGAGCACGATGCAATCAGCAACAAATCATTCTGCTATTAATTAGATGATTAAAACGGCAAAATTGCAAATAAACTAATTAATTAATACGCCGATCGATACGTGTGATTCCACAGTTTAAAATTGTATTTGCACCTCTCTCGTTAAAAGTAAGATATATATTTGAAATATAAAATTTAGCGATATAAATTTTTAAAAGGACTATAAAATGAGATAGAATTTTTGATAAATTATTAGAGTTGTATCATGAATAAAATATCTTCGGTTTATTGCCAAAAGTCACTAACTTTTATTTGTTAATCTAAGAACTTCCCCACTTTTTGCTCTGTAAAATAAATCGACTAATAACTTACTTAAAAACTACTACTCATGAATAAATATAATTAAAGCAAGTACTACGGCACTTTAATCTCAAAACAAAATAGAAAGTAATTACTTAATGACTTTGTGTAATATACCGACGATGTTTAAATTCTTCTTAGTTTATTTTAACAATTATTTTGAAAAAATTAAATAACTTATCATTTTTAAATATTATTAGATTTAGATGTAGGTACATTAAAGTAAAATCAAAATTTTTAAACAAAAAACTAATGAAAACATAGTTTTGGCAATAAAACCAAATAAAATAAAAAGTATAATAGTTTTATAATAGAATATAGTATTTAGCTTTGCTAAGCAATTTCGATTAATCAAACCACTCATACTATTATGTAGAGTTTAATTCAATGTTCACAAATTATATTAAATTGTCTGTTATGCGGAAACATAGAACCATCAAACGACCTACAGAGGAGGATTAAATCCAATTTAATCATTACAATCCACCGTTAGTGGCGAGTTCAGGTGGTTTATTAAGTATAAATTTATGGAGCTTAAAGCTGATTTAATTGAATGCACCTGAGAGCAAAACCAAGTATGCGCAATCTTCATGTTCTACCATCTTGAATATTAGGCGCTTTCCCGGCGCATTCACCACAAACGAAATTTATATTTTGTTGTTTTTAAAATTCTTCTTGGTATTTTCAAGGAATAAAATGGTAGTTTATGTCCTTAGGGAATAAAGTAATTTTTATAATATTGTTGCCAAGCAACAATAAATATGAAAGTGGAGTTGGCTACGCGTCTTGTCAAATTCTGACCTAATCGTAAAAAAAAAACAATAGTGTACATCTCCCAAGTCCAATTTCTATTCGCGTATAGTTCACACTTGCAATAAAACGTCCTAAGATTGTAAAGAATCAATCAGTGCTATTGACTGAAAGTTAGGTCATGCATAAAACTTTGTATGCAATTCGGGTGTAAAATTCTATTCTGCCCGAGCATCAGTTGAAATGATGCGAGCCATTTTACATCCAAGTTGCATAAATAACTATTATAATCATCCTATTTTTTTTTGTTAATATATTTTCATTTCTTTAAAAGTTTGTTGCTTTTTCCATTTTTTAACTATTTCGTTTAAATATATACAAACATAATGTACCTGAATTCCACGTATGAGAATGCCATAGAGATACTTTAAAAGTTTTTGTGCCAAATCAACACGTATTTACTTTTTCATCTATTTGCGAATTTACGTCAAGTTATTACTTTCTTATTAGGGAAGACCGAGGCTAGTTTTCCCAATTGCATGTTTTCCCATTTTTTAAAGTTAAATACCATTAAAACGAATATCCACATAAAATTTGAAGCAAAACTATGTTTGTTAACAGCAAAAGAAATATTTTTGTACTTTTTCTTGGCATGAAATATCTAGATCCGCGATTTTGATATTTTTAATGTATGTGTGTTTGAACATAGAAAACTATATATTTATTTTTAAATGAAGGAAAAAAGTCTATTGAACCCTTAAATACATTGTGCCGTATCAAGATTAATTTAAAATTCATTCGTTTCAATTTTTAGGACGATAATTTACAAGAACTAAAATAGGGCAAATTCTTCCTTTCTTTTTTAGGGCAAGTTTCCTGTGAGAAAACTTGCACAAAATTGAGTTTTTCATTTATTTATGTA
>JAODAH020008415.1:0-15196 GCA_027574865.2 Coproporus ventriculus | reverse complement strand
TTAATCCAACATATTGGCAGGTAATATCTTCCTGATTATTTTTATCGCATATTAGAAATTGTTCTCGGCCATTATCTCCATTATTACATTGTGAATCCCTTAGTTAGATGATTAGTGAGTGTAATTAAACACAATACCTCTCCACAATAATTACATATCGTAAAATTTAGCAAATACATCAGAAGATCCTTATATTTCTCCATCTTTTTCTTTTTTTTTGTTGACAATTTATAAAGTACATAACTCGTACAACTTTAATACTTATTATTAATTTATAATTATTCCTCAAGGATCCAAACTTTGGTGGTAAGATCCATAGGGGACGAGTACAAAAGCACCCGCCCCGGAATTTCTAGTAAACTCATACATTTTTATTTATTTTAACCACCCCTCCACCCTTATTTTAAAAATTAAAACGGAATCAAGTAGAAATAAATTTGAACAATAAGATGCAAGAGTTAATTAAAGTTAGTAGAGCGTCCATTTAACATGTCGGGGAAGACATCCGGTGAAAGAATTCCGTTGCATTAATATGTGACAATGGACGTTGCGGTTGATAAACGTGAACAACGTTTGTCAATCTGTAAGTTTCCGCATCGATAAGTACGATTTCTGTTTATTGGGGGGAAGAGACGTATTGTCCGAAGGAAGCCGGAGATATGCATTACTTTTCAAGGAAACAATTCGACATGATAAAACTATTTAAAGTTAAATAAGAAATAAAGGATTATAAACCAATAGAAGGTTTTAAATGAAATGTACACTTCCCCCCGAGAAATTTGCTTTTCATTTCTTACTTATTTAAGGAATCTTGAAAGGATCTTTGTAAGATACACATTCCCTTTAAAATGTAAACGGTGTGGATAGTTACAGTACCCTTAGGAAAGTCCAGTGGGTTTGTTTGTATTAGGGTTGCTAATTACAAGAGTCTTTAAGATGAGGGTTCATTATTAATGCAGGGAGGAATTTTTAAGGGGGGTGGATTTATATGAATGTGTGTAGATAGGAAAGGGAAGAGGTGGCTGTTGATGTTTTCTGGTCACGATTCGAGCTGTCGCCACAGATTACAACCAGAGACGTGTTAACTTGCTATATCTGTTTTCCTTCACTCACTATAGCGATGTCATCAAGTAATCTCATCGCTAATGCTCTATATCAGATTCGATTCGACACAAACTTTGTCATTGATACAAAAGGAAAGGAAACTCACATATACAACACCCTCTACTTTTCCCCTTCCAATTTTAAATTTACCACTTTTACAATTATAAAAAATAAAATAGTTGAGAATGCTTAAGAGCATTACAAAAACGAATTTAAAAATAGAACAATTAAGTAAGGTGGTAACAATATTTCTTCCCCTCCGCTCTGGTAACATTTTAAATTATATTCAAATGGTTACTGGATTCAATTTGATTTTATAGGTTGGCATACATCAATAACAAGCTTCATTACCGAGCTATTGGATGGATGATGGATAACATAATTTTATAAATAAAGTGATATTTCAAATAAGTTTACAATTTATTTATAAATAATAAATATATGTTAGTGGATATCTTGTACATTTAAGTTTTATTAAATTTTAATTTCCCGTTTCCTCACACCACAACCGGTATAAATAGAGTTCATTATTGTTTTAGAATGTAAGTAAGAGAGAGGACACATTAAGAGCTGTAATTTGTCCTCCGATATGCCGTAACATCATTAGCTGCTTAGAGTTGAAAGTACTGGCAAAGTGCGGCCGGACCGGACAAGACATTAGCGGTCCTAATTGCTTTACAGGAGTAGTCTGATGACATGGGTAGGTCTCCAACCGTACCTATTCGCCTCCCTTTTCACCCCCGCCCCCCCGATCTTGGACCTTATCTATTAAATAAGACAACTAATTCTACATTTATTAGGGTGGATTGTTCACAACTTGACCATTAATCTTAATTACACCGAAATTCATACGTTTACACATTATTATCTATTTTAATAAATAAACATCAAAATTAAGAAAAAAAATTGTGAAAGGAGCATTTTTAAATTCATCCTTGATTAAATGTATGTTTTATGATTCATCTGGGATTTCTTGGGAATGTTATGGTTGCAATGCAGCAGTTTGTCTTTATGTGGTCTTTGCATTTAATTAATCTTAGGATATAATTCAAACTGTAAATATTTTGATAACAAATCTTATCATAAGGAATAATTTACATTAAATAAAAGGAGAAAAAAAAATCTTAAAATTTTAATTATTAATTATTTACAAGTAATATTCATCACAATATTATTTTTTTTCTTATCCTGATTAAATGATATTCAAAAAGTTATGTATAAACACCCTCATTCTGCATACAATCTAAAATCTGCATGAAATTATTCTTATTTTCTTCTCGGCTTGAAATTACGTTAAAGTCTCGTAGTTGATTAAGATTTCATCTTTTTTTTTTTTTAATCTGCGTTCTTTTTTAGCCCCATACCTGAAGCCGCCAGCACGAGGCCGTGGCATTAAATGACAAACGCGAGTGGCTTTTTAAAATTCCTCCCCTTTGTATACATACACATTTAGCAAGCAGGTTATTAGCGAAACGAAGATGAGAGAATAAAAAAAAGAAAAAAAAAAGAGTGGATCGGAGGGATGTAAAACAAAAGAGGGGTGCTAGGGGTGGGAGGAAGCATCCTTGATTGCTGTATTATGAACAACATAAGCACGAGGTGATACGGAATGAGCGCGCTCTAACACCTAGTAAAAGAGGCCCTTTTTTTTAAAAAAAAATGGGGATGCGATTTTAAGAACAACTGCACTAAGAGGGTGTTTGTTTTAACGAGATTCGGGCCGATCATCGCCCGCGATCTCTCACTCGCTCTTTTATAAACTCGGAGAGCCTCTTGTTTTTATAAAACGGATTTAGGTACTCTATTTTCCCTGAGCTCTATTTAATGACAACATCAAGCCCTTTCTTTTTTTTTCCTGACACCCCGTAAACATTAAATTCTACAAGTAATTTGAGTTTAACTTTATTGCATGCATTTTTATATGTCATGAACTTGAAAAGTTCTTATATGAAATTTAAATGTCTTGATATATACGGAGTCTGTTATCTTATATTATTTTTGAATATTGATTGAAGATTCGAAAAGTACATTGATAAATAATGGGAGTAGTTCCTTTGCAGCATTTTGGTAGTTGTTTTGGAAAATTAGATTTTTTTTAAATTTCGCGCCATTAATTTTTGTTTTGTCAAATAAAAAATGAAGTTGAAATATTTAAATGCAAGTTCTGTTATCAGTCATCCACTTTTGTGACGTAAAAATATTAAAATCTCCAATTTTTAATTGTTTTATCTCTTTCCAACTAATCAAACTGCCAATTATTGCACCTTCAATCCAGTTATTATAATCTCCTTCTTATTGTACATCTCACTTCTACTTATTACAAGACGAAAATTAAGAAAAAATTGTAGGAAAGAGTTCAGTGATAAAGCTTGTTGTTGACATATACCAACCTATAAAAATAAAATTAATCTTGTAACGATTTAAATAAAATTTAAAATGTTAGCAGAGCGTAGGGTATGAAAAGAAATATTCTCCCCGCCTTACTTATTTATTCCATTTGATAATTGTCTTAAGCATTTTCTTCTGGTTAAGAAATAAAATATTTAATTTTTTTATATAATTGTTTATTTACTTAATTTCTTCTTCTATTAAAGTTTAGTGAAGTAATATATTAATGTTTGTTGCATAATTAACAATAAGGAATATTGAATAAAGGCAAGGGAGTTGCAGGTACTTGTAAAATCTTAGTGAACTGCACAACTACATGGAGACAACGATAAGTTTAAGTACTGGTGCAAGTTGATGCGACTTGTAGAATCCGACAGCACTTGAGGCACGTGTTTGCTCAACTTCGGTTTATATTATTATCAGTACAACACATACTTGGAATATGATGTTTATTTACCACAGACATCTTATGCGATCCTTGAAACTGAGGTGTCCTCAACAACACTTTGTGGATATCTTATATAACAATGTACTTTATATAAAAAATGTTCCTAATTTAATTATTTTATTTTATTTATGGGAATATAATGAATGTACTCTCCAGAATTCTCATGGTTATACCGGAATTTCACTCATTAAATACACAAGTTGTACATTCATGAAAGTAATTTAAGCGTAATGTATTAAAAAAAGAGGGTGGTTGTAATTTTAAGTATGAGGGATGATAAAACAAGGAAATTTATTGATGAAGCAAATAATTGTATTGAATGTAGGTGAGATGGGGGTATCCCCTTTTGTACCATTTCGAAGTTTCGAAGGGTCAGTAGAAAAGGAATGCAATAAAGCTACGCATCAGTAAAGCAAACTGTACACCTGTGACGGACGGACGGACCTATTCCCTATGCGACTCTATACCAATTTCTCTCTCGGGTACATTTTATCATATTGAATATCCATATTATAACATAATGGAATTGAAAATATTTTTTTTAAATTTAAAAATCAAGTTTACTTCATTTTTTTAAAAATGAAATTTGTTGAATGCCATTTGTAGAGGTTACAAAATTAAAAAAAAAATATTGGTTCAATTCTTATATTCCGTTCCATTATAAATATTAATTAAGTAATTATGATTACTCCACATTCATCTCACTTAACGTTAATTCATCTTCAAACAAAAGATTTAGGGAATGTCAGTCTTTTAATTAATCCATTAACTGATGGATTATTGTCATTGAATGATGACTGGAAGATGTAGTTAATAAAATAAAATATTAGTAAACATATTTATAAAATAGAACCATAATTTTAAGATAATCCTAGTGGAATCAGTAAACACTCTCAACGGAATAAGTCTGCATATAGTTTATCTTGTGTACATTACGAGTTTACCACTTAGATGTTTACGATCAAGTTTATATGCTTGAAATTTATTATTATAGAAAGAAAAAGGAAAGAAGAGGTAAGTTACAACAATGAAATGTAGAAAAAAATAAATTAAATGTGAAAATTGAGTTTAAATTAAAATGTGTTGCGGATATATAAAAAAAATGTCCGTTCTGGACAGTTGAGCGTAGAGAGCGTAGGTAGAAATATATAGATTTGGTCCGGGACATTACAAAACCAAACCGGGAAAGTTACTTTTCAAGCGTCAGTGATTAGTCTAGCAGGAGACTACCTGGAAAGTTTCGCGGTCAGAAGCAAGGAGCGCGGAATGGAAATGGCGCAATTCGAAATGAATCTGTCCGTTCCAGCTGTTGCCGCACTTGCGGAACTGTTAAACTGCGGCTTGGGACTACACGTTTTCTACCTCTTGTATATACATGTGCAATGAAAAAAAAAAAAGAAACGCCCAAGATAATTTATATTATCAAAAAAAAGGAAAATCATGAAACTCCTATTTACTAATCTAAAAAATAGAAAATATATAAAAAAAAGAATTTATTATGTTCATTTTTAGATTAGTAATTGTTCATATGGTTGTCTCGGTTGATAATAATGACGGGACATACAGCTAATAAAAGCATCCCCCTTAATCTTGTTCCTTTCGTCCTGTCAAGGATAATCATAATAGCATTAGACGAATGAGTCCGTCGCGGTTAATCGGCACTGACTGACTAATTACCGGCTTCCTTAATACAATGGTGGTGCCGAGGCTCCTTGCAAGAAAACAAGGGAAAAGGAAATGTATCAAATATATACGTGACGTAAGGGAAAGAATGAATTCACGAAAACAAGAAGCGCACAATGAATTTTATAGCGCCAGAAACGTGATTTCATTGTTTTGTAACATATTATTGAGCGATCATGTAAAGTTTGAAATGTTTCATATGATTCTCATTTAATAATGTGCCGTAATATTAATTAATAAAATGGAATGAAGGATAAGGGGAGGGAGGGAGATAGTCTGTGATGTATTATGTGAAGTGAATATCGCAGTTAATAATTTGATTTGGTGTATAAGATGTAAATATGTATAATAATATAGAATGTGTGAAATCTGTATGAGTAAAGAGAGAGAGATAGAGAGAGAGAAGAGACAATGCATTAGTAATATTGAAGAGATGATAATAATAAGTGAGGGAATGGGATTCTGTTCTTGTTTTGAAGAGGAGGACCGAGCCCTGTTTATATGGGCGCCGTAATGTGTTGTAAGTGTAACGCGAAGCGAACGACTGTTTTATTCGTCTCCGACTAATTTCGGCTTTGTTAATAGTTTGAGGATGAAGTTTATGCCTTAATTATTGCTGGGATTTATTAAATTGATCCTCCGGCAGAAGCTCGGCGTGAAAAGAAGAGAGCGAACGAGCGAGCGAGCGGCAGAACGCGCGCGCCGTCATCAATTATCGTTAGCCCGCGACGTGTTCTTGTCAAAATTTTCATATAATTAGGTTGCCGACAGTGTGGAGTGCCTATTGTGGAGAGCCCAGTTGTTAAAATATTTGTTTTCAATGCTCATCTCGTTATATGGAAGCGTTCTGACGGTGTTAATTATTTCGCACCTCGCGAACTTTACAATTCAGAATGTGAACAATGCGGTATTTGTCGATACGGATGTACCTCCTCATCTCGTCTGTCTGTTTTCTACCGATGCGTGATTTTACTTTTGTTTTCTCCGCAACCCTTACAATTTATCAATGATACGTGTCAACTCGTGTTCAAATAGTAATTGTATCATACAGCGGTTCTATTCATAACCACCTTCATTTAAAGCAGAACAATCTTATAATAATACAAATTTATTTAATTAACAACCTTCTAGTCAACACTCAAACTTATATTTTTTTTTGTTTACTTAAAAAAAACACATAGTACACATAATAGAAATAAAAAGAGAGAGAGAGAGAGAGAGAGAGAAAGAGAGGTACTTAAAACGAAATTTATGATATTTGAAAGGTTTATGGTATAAGAAAAAAATTTTGAAATTTTTTCCAAATTTTCAGTTTATAATGAGTGGGAGGGAGATGTAATGATTGTGAATCAAATGTGTTAGAAAGAAATTGAATAATGAAAAATTAGAAATTTTTCGAGTTTTATTAAAAAAAAAAAAAAATAATAGAAACTAATCTGTAATTAAGAAAAGTGTAAAACTCCAATAAATTCATTTTTTATATTTTGTTGTTTCATTTTACCAACAAAATAAAGTAAAAATATTTTGAAATGGCTGCAGATTGAATTTCTTTTTTTTTTTTGTAATGCGATTTTTTCGAGGTTATTTTTATTCAGTTGTAGAACGTGAACGTGACTTATTATAGAAGTACGGTTGGCACTCACAAATATTAGGTCTACATGCAAAAGTCCTTCCGTGCCGACCAAACTATCCTTTGTAAGGATAACAAGGCGCCGAATGAAGAACTTAAATCGAATTTCTGTTGCTCACAATTCGTCCGCCCTGAACGAATCTACATATATTTACCCAGTAGAGGTGATAAGGTGCGGTCGGACTTGCATTTTATCGAGTTATATTTTCCTCTTTTAGATAGAAAGAGGGCACAGAATAAAAAAATATATAAAATAAAAAAAAAGAAATCGTACGGATCTATACTTTGTAAAAGTAACGTATTACGAAAACATAAAATACTTATACTTCCCAATAAAATTTATTGTGTACTTAAAAAGGTGATTCAACATTTTATTACGAGTTTTACACGTTCGTTATAGATATTCAAGTTGTAAATAACTCTCATGTCAACAAATTTATGTACGTATCTATAAAACATGTTTACGAATTATAACAATCATTTTTTTTATATATAAATTAAAATGAAATATTTTAAAATGGAATAGATTGATTGGAAAATTGAAGAGAGTATACAAGGGAAGAATCCTTGTAGGGTGTACGGTCAATTTCACAACCGCATTAGCTATCTGATGAGGAACATCCCAACAACTATTCGGTCTAAGAATTTTAACAGCGGCACATTTTGGAAGACATTCCTCTAATGTCAGCGGCATGTCTTACACGACTGACCCGAGAGATCTGTTCGTATCCTTCCCCCGATGGAAATATTCTAGACATTTACGCGTTAAAATGACCAGCATTCATTTAGAAATTGCTCGAATAGAATTCTCCAAGACAACATGCACTTTGATATACGAAAACAATCCAAAGTTCCTAAATCTCGGGACATGTACAGAATTCGTTCGGTCCCTTTATATAAATCTCAAACTCTCAGTTAAATAAAAGGATGGAAATCAAGTTTTAATAAGTTTATATTTTAAGTAGTACTTTTGTGAGATGTATAATTATATTTATTTGTGCGACGGGGGAGCCGTTTTACCAGAAAGGCTCATTTCATCCACAAAGGCTTCTATAGAAGAGTCTGAAAGCTAAGCAATGAGTTTATAACATAGACCGCTAGGTACCGCAACGGAGGAGTTGTATAGGCTTCTTTGTAAAAGGTAGGCTGGCGTGTCCGTACGCCAGAGAGATCGCGCGCTGTTAATTTCTTAAGACTTAAGACATACCCGCCTTTACAGCTCACATTATCCACCCTTTAACGCACAGCTACAATGCACCGGAAGCGCGAGGAACTGCATTGTGTCCAATACGGTTGGTGTTCTTTGTTTCAGCCGCGGCCAAGCGTGAGCCGCTTCTGTAAGTCGCGCGAGGAAATTGCCTCAAATGTAGCCTGATACACAAAGGAACGATGCTAATTAAAATTAAAATCTATCTAAAGGGTTACATTATATACCACTCAACCTTATTCCTCATTCAAACTTATCCAATAATTCATTTATTAATTTACTAAAAAAAAATTATTTATTTATTTTTTTATTTTCTCATAAATTGAATTTTATTTTTCTTTCTTTTTTCATACTACATATATATAGAAATATAAGTAATTCAGCCCATGCGGTTCAGATTCTTTAAATGCTATTCAACGCATCTCTAAAGCAACTCTTGTACCATACGTGCATTCAGCAAGATATTCGTCTTTGTTTGAATATCTGCACAGGTGGGCATCGATGGTAACGAGAAGTCCAATAAGGTGATACGTTTCCTTACGTTAGAACGTTTTATGCCCTATGCTAAACACGGGGACGGATATAGGAGACTTAGCAAGAGGAATTAAATAACACGGTTAGTAAATTGAAGGTAATTAAAGCATCCATGCGCTACTCACTCTTAGAAGTTGGATTGATCCAAAGGGAAAGCGCGTTTCTTACTCGATTAAGGGCAGGACACACCAACTTTGGAAAGAACATCCCATGTGCTACATTTTTAAACTTTTTCTTTTATTTTCATATAGTAACAAGTAAAACTAATATTAAAAGAATTAATAAACATATTTATTGTTATAAATAAAATTAACTTTGATCAAGTAGAGACAAAAAAAATTATTTATTTATAAATTTATTAGAAACATTTCCGAGTTATCCAAAATTAAATTTTCAATTTGACTTGATGGAATTTTAATTGTATGTAAGTAATAAAAATTGGTAGATGTAAAGAAATTTAGTGTGAGATTAGTGATTTTTGCGTAGGTTTATGTGTAGTGGTGGATTTGAATGGTTCATAAACAGTAAGTAAGCCAATTTCAAAGTCAAATCAAGCCACTAAAGAGGGCTAAATATTCTAGCCTCGAGCTAAACCGTTCCAACAACAATAACCCGTGTGATAATTGCGCATGGGGGGATAGAGCGGACTAAGACGGCCAGTAAGCCGCAAGGGGGAGGCTCGGGGGTGGTGTGAGGTGGCCATCCCTAGTCATTAGGGTGCAGCACATTAACTCAAGGCGTGCGTAGGACGTAAGGATCAACTGATCCTCCCGACATATACTCCATTACATACTAATGCTCGTCTTGGCAATTACTGCATCGACTTACCAACGTACTGTACACACCAGTCGCGCCATAGAATATTACCCTGCACAAGATTTAGCTTCTGGAACATAAATCTACCCATCATTAAGACATTTCACATCGAAAATTCCACCCTTCATAAAATTAACTAATTTTCTTTCCCCAATTCTTTTTTTTATCAGAAATGTAATATTGAGTTAACGATAACCTCCCCATATTTGTACTCTGAAATAATTTTCTTTCTTCCTCAAGTACATGTTATTAAATAAACGAGCCTAGCTACGAACTCATCTAGCAGCGAAAAAGTTGGGAACGAAGCGCAATTTCTTGTTTTCTTATATTTGTCTGTAAAGTACTCTTGCTCAAGTCTGCCTGATGTTACTGCAACATATCGGCCACATTTGTCTGAACGCTAATGAAATTAAAACGCTTCTCTTACAACGCAATTTATATTAGAAAAATATTTGATACTAATACAATTCCTTGAAAATACAAGAATTGACAGGCGAGGGTGGTTCAAACCCTCATGTTACACGTAATTAGAAAGTTTTACATAAACAAATATGTTGAGGGCGAAATATAATTTGTAAAATAATTATAATTAACTGTGAGCATATAAAATGTGATGTTGTGTTAATCATTTGTGGGAGAGGGATATACACTCTTGTCGTATGGATGAGTGCTGGGGGTTTATAAGGTTTTAAGGGGGTGGATTGGAGGTGGGGGTGTTTGTATGTGGTGGATTTTCATCTCTATTCCTTGATGAGAAGTGAAGTATTACAAAGTTTGATAGCAAAGTTGAGGAAATCCATGCGAGTAAACACCTTTGGTTCATATCTTTCACGCAGCATTTAATACCGCAAGACGAACTAAACGAACTAGACTTGCATGATTAGAAATCGCGATGGGATCTTTTACTTTACAAACTTAAATCGAATTAATATAGAATTAGATAAAATGATATCTGATTTAAAATAATTTTACGCAATAAAAATTAAATTTAAAAGTTTTTTAATACATAATGTGTGGTATTAAGTAATTAGACAATTAATTAAGTTAAAACATGTGTATCTTGTGTATACATATGTAAATGTGGATGTGGTGAATGAGGACATATGCAATACGTGCAATAGTCATTAAGCAAGAATGTGTTGTGATGAATGTACGTATCTAAGCTCGATACGTTTCAGTAAAATTTGTAATGTAATTGGAGAAGGAGTGTTGTGTATACTGCTTGTGATTTATTTATAATTCTGTAAACCGAGCGTGCTCCTCTAATTTAAAACCGTTCACAACCCCCCAACAAACAAAAACGAGAAAGTTAAACTTATATATAAATCTGTAACAAACTCGTGATTTTTTCGGCACGCGCCCAAATCTAATATACATTTGAGTAGGGTGATATACAATACAGGATTTTGTTGACAATGTTACATGGAAAATTTTCAGTACGTCATTTTAGAAATTGTAGATGTGGAGAAGGTTATACTCGGTGTGTATGTAAACATATAGCATCGTGTGTTGTTTGCAGAGAGTAAACCCGATGACAAATAGCGGAGTCAAGGTGATAAACGGGCAGCGCTTAGCGCCGGCCACTGGGCAGCTAATGATACCCCTGTCCGCCCCTTAATGCCCTTATTGCGCCTTTGATCTACTGCCGACACCTCGCCTTAGATCTACATCCAACCATATTAAACCCTTCTTGATGATTGTCCACTACCACCAGTCGTATACACGCTCAAAGATTACTTGATTAGACGATCCGTTATTTTGTTTAACTTGTAACAAGTAATTACCTTGAGAACTTTATCGAAATTAAGGGTTTTACTACATGATCCCGACGCAATCACATTTTCAGAAGATTATTAATTTAAATAAAACTATTTATTACCATTAAGAATCGCCGATTTTAAAATAATTACTATAAATACTAATAAATAACATCTCTGTGTTTTATTTTTAAAATTTTTAAAAATTAATTCTTAATTTTTAAAATTTATGATTAAGATGTGAATTAATTCAATATGACGATTAAGTTGAAACTCTCCCCCATGAAATGACATTAGGGTTAAAAATCCGTACCCAAACATACTTAATTTGTTATAATAATCCTATATTTGGTAGTAAAAGCATGAAAGTCAATTGTGTTCTGATTTGCATGAAGTAATGAGGGCAAGAGAAGCACGTGACCGAGACCCTGATAGGAGCATGATAAAGTCTTATCATCACGTATATACACATTCCTGGAAAGGCCACTCGTGACGATTTTACGATAAAGAAATTACATGCACCTTTCCTGGGCGTAATAATGCCATTTATTTATTTTTTTCTTTCTGTAATTGACTGAAAGGGGTGCATGTCAACATAATTATTACTGATCGGTCCTGATCTTATTAGAAAATTATACTTCTTGGGTGCAACTTTTATTAATATTAATATAAGAAACAAAGAAAATTGTAATATTTATTTATATAAAAAAAATTGTTCGGATGTATTAGGTAAAAAAAAAAGAAAATTAAATTAAAAAAAAGCAAAGCAAAGCTTCTTAATTGGGAAAATCTCTTTGATTTTTAAATGGGGCGAAATCGCCTTTATTTTTGTCATATTTACATAACGTCGCGGCACCGGAGATGTTCTTTGAGCGACGCCATATTTAATTATAGAGAACGTGTGATGTTTTAATCATTATAAGTAGCTACCTACGAGTTTCTAACTTTATTTGTTTTCTTACACAAAGTCTGAGTGAGCTCCGCGAGATTATCTTGATTAATGGCAAATATTTTGACAAATATTAAGAAGCGCGACTTTTAGATATAAAACTAAGAATGAGTCATAAGATCTTTATTGCTTTTCCATATTTGTGGATGATGATTCGATTTATATATTCATTAAGTAAATATTTGTTTAAAGATTAATTCTTGAAACTTTTTTTTTATTTATTATGTTTTGTGTTGGTTGTGCTAAATGAATTGCAATGGAATAACCTCAGCGAAATATTTCGGGATCTCGTTTTTTTTTTTAATATTATAATTTAATAATTTCCCCTTGGCATCCGCGGATTCGTGCACCGGAGGGTTAAGCGCAACGCGATTCGACCTATCTCTATCGCACATCGGTTTTAAAACGACACCAACAACAGAGACAGAGCAGGAAAGATTTATGCTGGTGAAGTACATTATCTTGTAGTCTCAGTCGGCTAATTACAGCCTATGATACCACATTAGCCTTGGGGCGGTACTGGATGATAACCGGCCCGGATCGGAGATGTATCGCCTAAAGCGAGGCTGAGTGGTTTGCATGCGATCTGAAGATGAAGAACCGCAGATGCGGTAGTGATTTGCAACCTCCAAGCAAGAGGATCGCGTTACGTACACACTCAAAATTATATTCACAGAAAAATTCCCCTTATTCTATTCATTAACAACTAAATTATATTTTATTTAAATAATTTATTTTTTATGATGTTTGATAATAATTTTTGAATTTCGTAAGGGACACCGGGGCTAGTTTACCCACGGGCAATTTTTAATAAATTACTTTTTTGTAATAATGATCTAGATGGCTACAGTTAAAATATCATCCACGCAATATCTCGGTAATGAAGCTTGTTGTCGATATATACCAACCTATAAAAATACAATAAATCCCATAATCATTTTAAAATCTTAACAGAGAAGAGGAGATAGGAAGAGAAGGATGCGTTCTTAATATTTTTGAAAATTTCGATTTAAAATGAAATAAATTAAAGAGAGATTGTTTTGTTTTATATTTACTAATTGAGTATGCATTAAAGTGGACTAAATGTGATTACTTCTAACACCTTCCTAATCTTCCTAAAACAGTTGGGATGAATATTATTTAATATTTCCCTATCCCTACACGTTTCATGTACTTTTAATATAAAATAATCCACAAATATATTTTACCCTCGAAAGTAATCTTTAGAGAAATTCAGTAAAAATTAATGAAGATATACAAATCTGATCAAAATGCACATAGTTCACCCTTGTAATATTTTATTATTTCCACATCGGAAAATTCCAATTCGATATTTCCCCGACATAAAATATATAAAAAAGTGACCCTAACCCCCCTTATATCTTAAATTCTGACCACACAACTTATCTTCGAAAGGGAGCATTTCAATAAACCATATTCGTCTTTCCATTTATCATAGTGAACCCTGGTAAAAATCAAAACAAATATGCAGACACTTCTCGCACCCCTCGCATCTTGAGAATTCCACATATTAAAAATAATCTGCACGGGATTTCTTTTTTTTTCTTAAATAATTTCAAGAAAGTTATAAATAAATATAATTCAATCGATTTAGTTGATGGTTTTCTTTCTTTTGTGATTCTACAAGATATACGGGGTTGTTTTGTGTTTGGGAATTCACTTGAAATAGTTATAAAAGTTGAAGTGTGCGATGTTTTCTTTTAACTTCATACACCATTTCATTTTTAGTAGAATGGAAAGGAATAAAGAAAAAAAATATTTTATAGGGATTTATCAAGTTAGAATATTGCGAATAGTTCCTAGAAAATAATTCTAGGCATTTTATAATAAATAAACTATTAGCTAAGAATTTGGAATGAGTTGCATTCCATTCGAAATTAAATTATAGCCCATCTTTGATCGCGCGCTAAAATCTTCTAACAGAAGGATTTTAATTTTAATGTCAACTCCTTTTACATCAAACATGACAAACTTTCGAAGCTATAGAGTAGAAGTTTATAAGTTGGGCATATAGAATTTCACTGGGAATTATTTCGAGGCACATGCAGACGTCTGATGTAATAGATTAAGAAATAAGAGCGCAGAAATTCTGATTAAAATGTATCTTCATAACAGTTAGGAAAAGTGCTCTTTCATTTTATATTCCGTGCATCACATGCCACACGCATAAATTAAATTCCGGGATTAATTAAAATTATTTTATTAACTCGGGGGAGTTAATTTAAGTATTTCTAATGATATTATCGGGTCTGATCGAAATGGGGATGGGATCATGATTATAAGATGTCGTGAAGGGGGCACAAACAACAAACAAGCAAAGGCCTTCGCTTCAACTGATTTACTGCACCAATTCTTCTTTATTTCTCTCCTGGCTCTACCCTGCTCCCGGATTTCTTATTTATCGAACACGAATCATTCCCGATTGATAGCATGCTAACGGCGTTTTACTATCGCATCTGCTCGATCACTTTTTTTCCTCAAATAAGAAAGAAAAAAAAAATTAGAACAGAAAACTTTTTAGTAATTTGTTGTATGTAAGGGATAATAGGCAACAATATTATTCGGAACTTCATTAAGATGATCTTAACACTTGACGAGGTATGTATCAGTTACCATGGCCTGGAGCCCCTCATGTAAGACTATATTATGTTTTCTTGTA
>JAODAH020008310.1:0-11090 GCA_027574865.2 Coproporus ventriculus | reverse complement strand
TTTTGAAATAAATGAAGCAATCCAGATTTCTATCAATTAATTTCTTTTAAATTAAAATGCCATTACATTATAATTTGTACAAGTAAGTAATTGTTACCAATTATAATCACGAGTTTCCTGGTACATAGTAGATTAGATCACGCAATGAATAGTACCCTTCCTTGATAATCCATATTACTCCTTAATCCTTCGACCTTGAAATAGATTTCGCTAATATCGTGCCAATACTTTAATAGCCCTTAAACATGCCAGGCGAAGTCATGCAATCAAGATTTTCTGACGCTTTTAAATATTAATATATAAATTTTGTTGTTGTTTCTTGAACTGTATGTCGAATAAATTTTATTGATTTTTCAATCAAATGAATTGATTGTTTGAAAAAGGAGGATGAGGAGGGTGGCGAGGAGTTCTCCAAAGGTGTCTATTCAAATTCAATGACTCATATTTCCAAGGAATGTTTTATGCATTAAATTTATAAAAAAAAGATGTTTATAAAAATTATTTATTTATGAGAAGTAATGTATTATCAGTTTATGTACTTATGAGTGTATATCAACGTTATTATTACAGTACTTTCTATTATCAGAAGGAATCATATATTTTCTTCATGTCCCTGGCCCAAATCTAAATCTTTTTTCATTTGTTAAATTAAATTTTGAAAGTAAGAGTAATAAACCAAAAGCTTGTTTAAAAATTGAGGACAATTTTAACCAATTTAATCATTTTTAAGTTTTTAAGTAACAGTGTTGTTGTAGTAAACGCACGAAATCTATAAATTACATATGCAAAAAAGAACAATCATGAAAGGAAGTTTATTTGCTAATAAACGCAAATTAATTACTTGTGGAAAATAAAAGGTGTATCATGCATGCATAAGTTATTTCAAATGTTTATAAAAACACATTTAATTTATCTGCCATATCAAAGTATTAAATGTAACAACACATTCTGTTGTGTTAATTTCCATAGCAGTCCAAATGTAGTAAGCTGGAAAGGTACAATTTTTCGAAAAAACTAAATTATTTACAAATTGATTAAGATGTAGGTAGAATCCAAATAAAATTATTTGCTTAGAATATTTCCCAAACAAGTTTTGATAGAAAAACTTTCGTTTAATCCAACCTTTGACATTTATAAGTCAAGGTTACAAATTTTCATGTTATTATTTTCTGATGGGGGTGAACTAAATTTTTATTTATTCATGATAAATGAGTTGAGTAATTTTTCTAGAAAATATTTAAATAGTTATGAGGTAATCTTGAATGTTTAATCAAACCTGCCCTTCATAAAAAAAGCAAATTATAAAATCAATAAAATTTATGAATACTTGAAATGGTGAAAACAGATCTAAGGTAGTGTGGAAAAAACAAAATAAATATTAGGACAAGGTACCAATTCTTTTTTATGAAAAAAAAAAGTTTTTTTCTTATAAATTATAAAAAATAAATATAGAAACAGAATATAAGGAATTTCCATAAATTCTTAATAAATAACAAAAATTTTAAGAAGAAGAATGTTAATAATTTTTTTGTGTGATTGAACTTCTTTTTAAGTCCTAGCAAGTTACAAAATTTTTTATTCTAATTTTTCTGACTTTTCTTTATACAAAATAGGTAGATAAATATTGCTTACCGATAACCTAGGTTTCTGAAGAGTTCCTGCAGGTTTGTATCTTGATTTTCCTGTAGGTGGAATCAGCACCAATAAAGATTCCTGATCCTGATGTATACCATTTGAACCATTCCTTGCAGTTTTATTAATAGTAGTAGGAACACTTATAGGTAACCCTGATAAACTATTATGGATATTATTACAATTTATATTATTAGCATTATCTCCAAAAGTAATATTATTAGTATTATTAACTTGAACTAAAAGACTGCACGTTTGAGACGCAATTTGAAACAATCCTTCTTGTAAATTTCTATGTTTAGGTGAATCTTTATGATGAAAGTAATCCCAAAAATGGGGCATATTTATTTATTTGACGAATGGATTTATTTTTGTGCGCGATACCTGAATTCGACGCACTTCTGAGTCAGTGGAGGAAATTGCGCTGACTGACAATATAGTCCATTGATCTTATGGGGTAACTAGCAAATATTAAAACTTGACTTGCGCTGCTATACGAAAACTAGAACTACACTAATAAAAATTGATTGGAGACACAACATATTAATCAACTGAGTCAGCAATAAGACCATTAAGAAAATTAAAGTATTCGATTAAATATTAACAAAACCTTCTAGGTGTCCTACATTCGAAATTAAAGATTCATTAAGTTAAGGGATGATATTTATATGTATATTCAAAAGAAAACATTAAATTAAATTTACCCCTGAAAAACTTTACTGATAGACACTTTCACCAAAAATATAATGAATAACCAGAGAAGAAAAAAATAAAAGAAAACATATTCATTAATTAATTTGAATATCGACTCTGTACTCAAAGGATTAATCAAAACTAAATCTCCTTACGCTTCTGGTTTTGGAATTTCTACGCGTTTTGTGATTATATCCTCTTCGTAGTTTTAAAAATTATTTGAAAAGGTAGGCAACCAATATTGCAGCAAAATATATAATACATACAACTCCACTTTTTAAACAAAAAATCTTTGAAAAATAATAAAAATATTATTATAAATTATAAAGACTACAACATTTATTTATTATTTATTTTTATTTTAAATTTTCGATCAATTAAGTCTTTTTTCTAGCACAGCTTAAATATATCTTGATTTACTTACTGAATTAAAGAAAGCTTGTGCTTTTTAACATTTATTCAAAATATGGAACAAAATTAATTACAACATATTTAAAAAAACGCAACAAATTCTGATTATTGCAGGTACAAATACAAAACTATACTAAAAATAAATTTACTATTAAATTATATCTTCAACTGGTCGTTTATCCAAGTAATCGATCGCTTCTTTATAATCCAATTTGTGTACATCCATAAAAATTTTTAGGCACAATTCTGGGAGTAAAACTTGGAAGTAATACTGATTATGGTTGTAAATATCACAATCATAAAAATATCTGTTACATAACCTTGCTAACACGTTCTTCTGTTCACTTGAGAACGTAATCATACTTGTGTTATATGTTAAGGAATCCATACCTAGACCTTTGCTCTTTTTCTTTAAATACTTTTCATGGCGATTACTATCAATTCGCCCTTCGATAATTCCCAAACAGTAATCTTTATATTTCTTGAAATATTTTTTGATTTCATGTGAAGTTAAATGTTCACATCCTAAAATGGGCAATTTTGTTTTTACATCGTGTTTTTCTATAACTGTAAGAGAAGGTTTATCTTTCTCGATAATATCACAAATTTCATCAACTTTTTTACTATAAGCCTGAAGATCTTCCTGATCTTGTATGATGTCATCGAAAGATGGAAGGTGTACTCCATATTTTATGAACGAATTTCTTGGTTTATGTGTATATGATCGTACGGTATATATTTTTTCTGGGGAATCCAATACGTTATTATTTGAATTTTCTTTTTTATTATAATCATCTTGTAAACTGCTTTTACTCATTGATGCACCCTCATCTCTAGAAGACTGTTTTTTTATTTTTAAAGGTGGTAATTCAACATCCGAATTATTTCTTTTTAATTTTTTTACAATCGGCTTCTTAAAATTATCCGTTTCCCTTTCCACTTCTTTTTTCAAATCCGTTACAATCCATTTTGTTATTTTAGGACTGTTGATGACTTGTTTTTCTTTAAGTTTAGAGCGAGTCCTTTTCGAAACTGGTGTTTGTACCAAATTTTTTTTAGGAGAAGAACAGAAATTGAGGAGAGTTGATTGTTTCACAATTTTTAATTTTTTCTGCTTGATTTTGGTATTTTCTGATTCTTTTTTAGAAGACATGGTTTAAAAAAATGTTTTTAACTTTGTATCACTTTAATTTACAACTATAACCTCATAATTTATTTATGCTTACTTTACCAAAAATTTTAAATTACTAGAGATGAAGTTGGCTACTTAAAAATCATGGATACCAAAATCAAAGTAACAAACGTTCCAAAATCAACATTCAGGGGCGTAATTAAAATTAAATGCTTAGACTTTTAATTTTCAATCTAAAAATGGAGTTTAAGACTTTAAATAATTGTTTTGTAATATTTTCAGCTTTTTATATAATAATTAATTTCATTTTTAACTTTTACACATTTTAAACTTACAGAATTAATTTTACGTATTTAAAAAGGTAAGAAAGAAAGAAATATGAAAATTAATGAATTTAATAAATTGCACATTTTAAATATTGTAATGAGCATTTGTCCCTAACTTCGAGTTTGAGCAGAAGAATTGTGCGCATTGGCCACGCATTGACGTCAGAGCGTGCTTTTTAGAAAGTTGTACAAGTCGAAGCGATTGAAAAGCGGTGGCCATTTTAATTCCGCCTTCATTTTCGTAGTAGTTTCAATACAATTTTAAGTTCTATACTCAATTTTCTGCATATTTATAGTATTTATACCAAGCTAAAAGTTAGATTTTAGTGAATACACACAAATATCGTAAGTATTTCTTAAAATTTTCAATTGCGTCTTCAAATTATCTAATTAAGAACATATTCATTCAAATAACACTTAATTCTGATTCATAAGGTTAATTTTCCAAAAATAAAGGAAACGAGAGATAATTTTAAAAATCTGTATGGTTTGTTTCATTTCAATGTTTAAGAAGCATCACAATATTAACACAAAGTTTGATTTTTAATATTCGAAGCCTTCGATATTAATGTTCACTTTGTTGGATCGACCAGATTAAAGGGTTGCACTTAAACGTTGTCACTAGGTACCGATATCCAAAACAAAATGTATGCCAGTTTTATATAATATTTATTGCTATGAAACCACTTAATTGATTTCTGCTATAAATAGTGAATAGAAGTTTTTGGTAACAACTGAATTTAAAATGGCTAGGAGGCAATTTTCGAGGTAGAGGTGTTAGTAATCTTGCAGTTTAAATCCATTTTATTCAGATGGGCGATTATATAAATCTGGAAAATTGAGTATTTAACTCGTTTTCAAAAAATGATCCAAACTAACCTCACAAATTTTTTAAGATTCACTTGAGATTTTTTATGGATTTTTACAGGAAACATATTCAGTGTAAAATAACTAATCTTCCTGGTCCAAATTAAACTGCGATGTTACTAAGGGGTGTTTTATTTAAGATTTCGTTTGAATTGGTCCTTTACATATTGTGCGAAAATGGATGAAAATTATTTGTTTTTGCTTATTTTTGTATGTTTGCACCTTAATTTTGTTCGAATTTGTTTAAATTTATAATTTTGTAAATCGTTTTTTTTTATTTTTATATACAGATCGATGAAAATGTCTCGCTATCGTGAATGGGATCTCTCCTGTAAAGTGTATGTTGGGAATTTAGGTTCATCAGCCAGTAAGCACGAAATTGAAAGTGCTTTTAGTAAATATGGACCATTAAGAAATGTATGGGTAGCTCGTAATCCACCAGGATTTGCATTTGTTGAATTTGAAGACCCAAGAGATGCGGAAGATGCCGTCCGTGGATTGGATGGAACGTAAGTCACAACAACAACTTTAATATGATAAAACCTCGACACACCATATTAATATTAAATGGTAATTATTAATTAATAATTGTATAGTGTCTAGACTTGTTTCAAGAAAGCTTTCAGGAATTGATGAGTAGAATAGTTATAGATTATAACGAATTAAACAGTTGCTAACTATTAAGTCATTAAATTCAACTTTAAAACCATTTATAAATTTATTATTTTACTGTTAAAAGTAGCAAACTCTAATAATCTCGCAATTATATATGGTGACGCATGTATAATGTTTTTGTCATTGATATACAAATAAAATGTAGAAAAAGGGATACCAAAATGATAACGTAATATTAGCTTGCTCGGATATTTGCGAACTTTAAAAATCTTCAAAATGGCATGTTGAGTGTTCAAAAAGTCAGCTGCAATTATTTATTTTTATAGGAGATGTTGTGGAACAAGAGTACGAGTAGAAATGTCCAATGGAAGATCACGACGGGGAATGAGTGGAGGTGGAGGCCGTAGAGGCCCTGCAAGGTATTCTAGGTTTGTATATATAAAATTATATTCTAACATTAAATTTATCTGGCAAGTGGTGTTTTGAATAAATTCTTTGTTGTCCTCAAAAAGTGGGTTGTAAATTAAAATTAGTTTATATTATAAATTAATCTTGTAAATATTAATAATTTGCATGGAGTAAGAGAAAAAAACAATTAGCTAATGTGATGGTTATGTGTGAGGTAAATATATGGCAGCGGCTAAAATAGTTTGGCGCACGTTGCAGGACAGCACCGCTGCTGTTGTTTACTCCCCCCGATTGAGCCCCACTCTTCCCTCCTGGCCACACATCTCATCTTACATCGACCACACCACTGCT
Organism: Coproporus ventriculus; assembly: GCA_027574865.2. Lineage (NCBI taxonomy): Eukaryota > Metazoa > Arthropoda > Insecta > Coleoptera > Staphylinidae > Coproporus > Coproporus ventriculus. The sequence goes on along the minus strand of JAODAH020008310.1, from coordinate 4,655 downwards.
ACATCCACCATCGGGTGGCCACCCCTACAGCTTTCTATAGAGACGGGTCATCCCTTCACTTCTGCAGCATAACCCAAAAACAACCAACATGCAACAATACATCGACATCGTCTCTCTAAAATCAGCTATGACCGATGCAGCGGCCTTTATTCAAACAACTAAAACATCTTTAATGAATTTTACTTGGCCGACATCTTTATTCAACTTAACATACATCAAAATTTTTATTATAAGAGGCATGTAGCAATTTACGTTTACACTTATGAACAAGTCCAATTTTTTTAAAAATATTCATTCATCTAGATTTTCTTTTTTCTATTTCTTAGCTCAATTTTTATCAATACTTTTAACTAAAACATTCAAATTTAATGCACCTGCAGTAGTACTTCACATGATAAAAAATAATATTCATTGTTGTGTTCGTTTGGCGAATGATGTTTAAAAGTTTCAAAGTGTTGATAAAATTGAATTCCGCAAAAAGTTTTTCTCACAATACTTGTTCTATTAGTATTTAGGTTTAAAGCCTTGAAAACTATTTCATAAGTATCTTTATAGGTCAAGGTCGCCCCGCCGCTCTCGTTCCAGATCCCGCTCAAGAAGCCGTGACAGACGCAGCCGATCCGATTCAAGGGACCGCCGCTAAACATATTTATAAATCTAATGAAATTCTTTTATTATAACAACTTTTCTTATTGTATTCATAAGTGTAAGATTTTTTTTTATACAAAGTCTGTTAATCTTTGCAAAATTGGACCCGAAGAGAAAAGAATTGTGAATAGAATAATTGTGTTTACGTCTAGAATTACTTTTTGTGTTTTTCTAAACGATTATTTTTTTTTATTGATTGCATATTAACAGGATTCCGTGTTTTTTTATGTGTTTTTATTATTTAATATGGAAAATTATTGAGACATACATCTCATAAATCTTGTTTTATTTTCAAACAGTTAAAAACTGTATAACAAATAAATTTTATGAAAAGAATTATCAATTTATTATCAACACACGATGTTAAACGAATTTTCTTCGTAAAATTAACTTTTGTAAAAATATTAATTTCTAACAATTTTTATCCTCAACGTTTAAAAATAATTTTTTTATTAAGATCAACACAAAAAAAACAAATAACAATATAAAATATGTATACAATATGCCATGCAAAAATGAATTGATATTACAATCATTTATAAAATGATAGGTGTAAGTACATACATATTTAGAGTGCAGATAAATTTGAACCGTTCTAAATTGATCAAAAACTTTATATACATAAAAAAGAAGATACGAGTATTACATTGTATACTATCCATACATACTCAAAGACAGATATACATATGTTGACTATATTGAAAATAAAAAGTCTTGAAATCTTTGTAGCTAGTGATTTTTTTTGCTTCATTGCTAAGAAAAAAGTTTTTTGCACTAATAAGTTAAGCTTGATAAAGTGGAATTAAAAAATATTAATAAATTCAGATTTTAAGATCTCTTCTTTATGTACTGTTCAATAATAATGATCAATCTGCCTAAAAACTTGTAAGTTTTCACAAAACCAAATTTGTTTATGGCTACTAACAAGAATTAAACAATAATCTTAATCTAAATAATGAAATCTTTTATAAAGAAATTGATAACAATCTAACCCTACTTTCTTATTTTTCTGCATATTTTAAGCGAAAATAATCATCATGATCTATTCATCTTTTAATTATAATAAAAATTATTTTGGAAGAGTGACTATCACTATAAATTAAGCGCAAAACGTGTTAATTTTATTTTTTGGACAGAATTTGATTGACCTTTATAATTCCGCTTGTACAACAACGGCTTCCTGTTTGATAGTCGCATCTGTGCTCCAGCAGCTTTTACGACATGTAAAAATCATAACATTTCCAAATTCGACACGAGTAGTTTCTTTTCGATCGCCATTCAATTGTAAGCGTGGAATTAAAGTTGGAAGGATTTGAAATTCGAAGACCATTTCACCTTGACAATATGCACATTGTTTCGGGACATCTTGCATTGGATAAAGTAGAAGGGGAGTTGCTCCTCTGCTATACCTAAAACATAATGAATATGATTCATCTCACGATTATGATTTTGAGTATTTAAAGTTTCAAGTTACCAATTTATTTCGGTGTATAAAATTTTATGTGTTTTTAAAAGCAAATTGGAATATTTTTATCGGTACCTTAATATTTGTCCTGGATTATTTTGTATTTTCGATAAGAAATAATGAAACATTTTATCTCCGTGTGCTGGTGTGCTCCTTTCATATTTTTCTAAAGTTGAATCACCACAAGCATTACCACCGGCCATTTCGACATTCATGAAATTACAATCGTCTTCATTATTGCTTTGATATTCTTGAAGTAATTCTCTTACATGTCTATCACTGATGTTGGAAGTAGAAGCATATTCTTCTGTCACAGTTAGAAAATAAGGCAAGAAGTAAATATTTGATCGTTTATCATTTTGGCAAAATTCTTGTGGTAAAGGGGTTACTTCTTGTAGAATGGCTGTTATATCTCTTTGAGGATATGTTGGAGTATCAATACAGACTACTTCGCCTTCATCACCTTCAATTTCAGCGGAAGGAGCGGGGGATTGAAAAAATCCAACTGCGCCACCTGAAACAATTTAGGGTGAGCAATTTGAGTGCTGTCACCGACTTCTTCCTACATTTTCCATCAATTTTTAGCCATACAAACATTATCCGTGTAGATACATAATGCTTCTATTATTCATACTAACCAAGGATAAATAAGGAAAATGTTTTTAAACTTTTGTAAATCTAAAATACATAAAATCAACAAAATATTTATTGTTAATATCACAGAAATAAAATAAAGGCAAGATATTGTAAATTAACATTTTATATTAATATTTTTTATAATAACGAATAAATATAAAATGAAACTAAAATCTCTTGAATATTAACAAAAAATTAACAACAATTAACAAAATTTTCCTACTTATATTACTACAGGTTCTCACAAACCAAGCTTTATTTCATTAAAAAATGTGAAACATTCTCATACGTTAAGAAAGTGATCATTGTAGCTGGAGTAACTCTTAGTAAATTCGGTCCTAAACCTTTATAAAACCCGCGCCAACCTTCAAATTTATATGTTGTTTTAATACAATTAATAACACCTCTATAACATGAATGTTGACTTTGTAAACGTGTCCTTATTACTTGATATGGATACGTCGTAGCAGCTGCAATTAATTTTGAAACCGCTGCAAAGGTTAAATATTCCACCGTTCCTAATTTTGTGGTTATGGTCGTTCCTTTATATAAATTGTACCTGTTCTTCATATCTTCATACACCATAAATTGAACCGCACCATGTGACACTCCAAAAACTCCAGGTACAAATCCGCGGTACAATCCCCGCACTCCTTCCGTTTTATAAATCTGAATTAAACAATCGAGCATACTTTTATAACGTTCTTGATTCGGTGCACTAAATTGTAAACACAATCGAGTTTTCGCTACCCATAACGGATTTGTGAATACCAAAGTTATAATCCCTGCTTCTGAAGCCGCTAATAAGTGTTGTGATGCTTTTAAAGGCATATCTGCATTTCCGCCTTGTATGAACATTTTAATAGAATTGTAAAAAAAGAAGTAGAGACCCCATGACGTTCCAGCTCCTAATATGTTTGGGGTGATGCCTCGATATAAACCAACCACTCCTTCTTGTTTATAAATTGTAGTAAACGCATTCCATATTCCTGAGTATTTCGGGGAGAATTTTGTACTTCCATCGTTCACTGCAAATCTAATTTTGATGACATCCAAGGGATGTAAAGCAACTGTGGAAGCTACCCCTCCGGATATCCCAGCGATTAAGTGTTCATATTTCATATGGTTTAGAAAAGAAAAGTATTCTCTCACTGATCTTTGTTCGCTTTTCACCGTGGCCATTTCTTATTTATTTTAAATTTTAACGTTATAATCACATATTAATTTATTGATTTTTAGGACATTGCTGATAATAACAATATCAAATTTAGGTTAGATGTTAGGTTAAATGTGACAGATAAAAGATACCACAACAACAAATTTTAAAGTGAAATTAACGAAGGTAGTTCATAAGTCCTCGGTAGTATAGTGGTCAGTATCCCCGCCTGTCACGCGGGAGACCGGGGTTCGATTCCCCGCCGGGGAGGATTTTTTTTGTAAATTTTAATTTATAGAAATGAAAAATTAATTCTTATTTAATTAATATATAAGTTTTATTAAATGTAAACTGTAATCTTATAATTTCTTTGAAAATTGCTTTTCCAAATTGTATTTAAATATTTTTACGTATATTCTCCTTATGCAGGAAATTGCAAGAACTGTTTTACTGCAGTTCATTCAGCAATGCTCAGAAAAGTTCTGCCAGAACTAACATATCTCAATATTTTATAAAAAAATACCAAATAATTGTACAAAAAAATTAAGAAAAACATTTGTAAAAATTAGAAAATATAAAGATTAATGAAATGCTGATAAGATTAAGCCTGGGAAGAATTCTATAGAAATTATCATTTGTTAATAATTAAATTAAACGGTTCAAATGAGGCTTGACTAAATGCAATCGTAAGTCCTCGGTAGTATAGTGGTCAGTATCCCCGCCTGTCACGCGGGAGACCGGGGTTCGATT